>ML401036.1:0-66691 GCA_005239525.1 Nicotiana knightiana
TGAAGGACCACCTTATTGGAGAGGACTATGAACTCTGGGACATAGTCACTGATGAACCACTTGAAACAATGAAGAAAACTTCTAAAGGTGTAGATGTACCTAAGACTAGGGCTGACTGCACGGCTGAAGATCTGAAAAAATGGGAGAAGAATGCCAAAGCAAAGAAGTGGCTAGTGTGTGGATTAGGACTAGATGAATACAATAGAATCCAAAGCTGCACCACTGCCAAGGAAATTTAGGATACTCTACAAGTAGCCCATGAAGGAACAACTCAAGTGAAGAGGTCTAGAGGTACACTACTATACTCTCAGTATGAAAACTTCANTCCCCCAAGAAGGAGAGAAGTCTAGCACTGAGGATCACTGAGGGAGCTGATCTAGAGGAGGATGAGAAGGCCATGATAACCAAAGAATTCAGAAACTTTCTCATGAGGAAGAAGGGCATCTCCAGGGGAGGAAACTTCAACAAGGCAAAGGCACCAGAAAGGTCAGCTAATGAGGGATGCTACAAGTGTGGAAAGACTGACCATCTCATCAAAAACTGCCCTCAGTGGGAAGTAGAATGGAGGAAGGAAAGATATGAGAGAAGGAACAGGAGGAAGGAACAGGTTCAACCCAAGACAAACACAACAAAGGCTATGGTTGCTGCTTGGGGGGGAAGTTAGATGAAGAATCAGAAGATGGGGAGACTGAAGATCAGGCTCTCATGGAAATTGGAGAATATGATAAGGAGACTTATGAAGAACCAGAGGTAAGTATCTCACAACTTAAAACTAAAAAAAGTTTTTATCTAAGGAGAAACTCTCTAAGTTGCTACTTGACTTCATAGATGATTCTGAGGAAAAAACCAAAGAGAAGGATCAACTATCTAAAGAGTGTGCATTGCTAAAAGCAAAATGTATGGACATGGAAATAAGGGTCAGTGAATCTGAAAAGAAAAACACTATCTTGATGAACCAGGTTCATCCACTCGAAACTGAGATTCTAGAGCTAAAATCTGAAAACTTAAAGTTAAGACTAGGATCCAGTAAAAAGGTAGTTGATCACTCTCATGCTGTGTTAAAAGAAGACTTAGGTAAACTGAAAGATAAAATGTATGCCAAGGATGAGCAGATAAGATCTCTTAAAGAAGATCTTGGCAAAGTCAAACATGAATTAGATCGAACCTGTAAATGGAATAAATCCTCTGACGCCCTGATATGGCTTCAAGAGAATCATAGTAGCAACAGGAGAGGGATTGGCTTTGGAAGTCAATTCCCCAAGTGGGATCCCAAAAACAAGTATCTCACTCTTCCTGAGAATAAAATCTGCACCCATTGTGGTAAGACTGGACACTGCAAATATGAGTGTACTGCAAAAGAGCAGGCCAATCGAAAAAATGAGAGGTTTGTAAAAGGGAAAAACTGGCTGCCAAATCGGGCCAGGAAAAATTTGATTCATCCATTCTCTCATAGAATAGGACCCAAACTAGTTTGGGTTCTTAAGACTAACCTTTGATTCCTTTTGTAGGTTCAAGTGAGAGGAGGCAGCCAGATTTGGTANTGAAAGTCTCAAAGGAGGAAATGTCTCCTTTGGAAACGGAAAGAAAGGTGAAATCATTGGGGTTGGTAAGGAACCAGAAGATGAGGAGCTTGGAATGGTGAGGAGCAATGACCACATTGAAGCACCTATGGTAGATGGAACAAGTGATGGACCAGGTTCAGTAACCCCACGCAACTCGACAGGGGTAATTCTACATGAAAATACTGTCCCTGATCCTTTTCCACAACTACAAGACAACATGGAACAATCTAGAAGTGAACAACTGGTACTCAAACCACACAGATATCAGAGTTCTCACCCTCTTGAGAACATCATAACAGACTTGAGATCTGGAATCAAAACTAGATCCTCCTTGAAAAATCTGTGTGCGTTTGATGCATTTCTATCCTTAATTGAACCAAAGAACGTTGCTGAAGCCCTGCAAGATGCTGATTGGGTAACAGCCATGCAAGAAGAGCTGAATCAATTTGAGAGGAGTCAAGTATGGCACTTGGTACCCAGGCCACTAGAGAGATCAGTAATTGGCACCAAGTGGGTCTTCAGTAACAAGCTCGATGAGGATGGAACTGTTACAAGAAATAAGGCTAGACTGGTTGTTCAAGGATATAACCAAGAAGAGGGAATTTACTATGATGAGACTTTTGCTCCTGTGGCAAGATTGAAGGCAATCAGACTTCTTATAGCATTTGCTGCACACATGGAATTCACTCTTCATCAGATGGATGTAAAGAGTGCCTTTCTTAATGGGTATTTGAAGGAAGATGTATTTGTAAAACAACCTCCTGTTTTTGAAAGCAAAGGGTCACCTGATTATGTATATAAACTTGACAAGGCTCTCTATGGTCTCAAGCAAGCACCTAGAGCTTCGTACGAGAGATTGTCAAAATTCCTGCTGGAACATGGGTACAAACGAGGCAAGATAGACAGTACTTAAGGGAAAATATCTTCTGATTGTGAAAATATATGTTGATGATATCATATTTGGAGCAACTACTGAAAAGCTTAGCAAGGAATTTGCTACATTAATGGGGAGTGAGTTTGAAATGAGTATGATGGGTGAGCTAACCTTATTCTTANGAGCGGCTACAAAATTGGATGTGGATGAACCTGGTTCATCCGTTGATCAGAAGACATACATAGGGATGATTGGGTCTCTACTCTATCTTACTGCAAGTAGACCTGATGTTGTATTCAGTGTGAGACTATGTGCTAGGTTTCAAGCCAATCCAAAGGAGTCCCACCTCACTGCAGTAAATTTTTTTTTAAGATATCTGAAGGGCATCACTGATCTGTGCCTTTGGTATCCTAAAGGTAGTAATTTTGAACTTGTAGGATATGCTGATGCTGATTATGTAGGTTTCCTGGTTGACAGGAAAAGTACTTCAGGCATGGCTCACTTTTTGGGCTCCTGCCTTGTCTCTTGGGCCACCAAGAAACAAAATTCAGTAGCCTTGTCTACTGCTGAGGCTAAATATGTGGTTGCAGCCTCTTGCTGTGCCCAGTTGCTATGGATCAAGAAACAACTGCTGGACTTTGGTATAGATGTGAGATGCATTCCTATTTAATGTGATAACACTACTGCAATTAGTATGACTAAGAACCCGGTTCATCACAAGAGAACTAAGCACATAGATGTTAGGCTCCATTTTCTGAGGGATAACTATGAAAAGGGAATGATCTCAATCGAATTTTGTGCTACTGATCATCAAATTACTGATATATTTACCAAAGCATTGAGTAGGGAGCATTATGAGAGAAACATGCTTGAATTAGGGATGATTAAGATCACCTAATTGAAAAACAAAAATGAAAAAAAAATTGAAAATTTGAAAAAAAAAGGAAGTGTTTTTTGGCTAGAAAATTTTAATTAGGTACTTAATCAGATTAACCATTTCTCAGTACTATGTATTTATTTCCATACTCTTCTTCCATGTATTAATACGAATCCCTAGTTACTAATAATGTTTCTCCATCTTTTTGAATTGAGGCAAAATAAAGATTTTTAACAGGATGAACCTGGTTCATCCATGCTGGTTTACATGACTGACAAGGTACGTTCTCATCTCTATACATGTATTAATTCAAGTACAGTCATACATGAGAAGGACTTTATCCACTTATGGTTCAAATTCATATTCTCGTACTTACCCAAATAATGAACCAGTTCCAAGAAGTCCCGTCTCAATTACTTAGCCTAGTTTAAGGGGGAAAGTAACTGTCTAATCAATGTCTAATCGCTGACAGTCCTTAATTGATTAGTATCCTACTTGGGTTAATACACTTCCGTTGTAATCTCCCCAGCCATAAGTTATAAATAGGCCATCATTACCCATTGTGCATAAAGCAACAGTCGAACCTTGTTCAACTTACTCAACTCAAAATCCCTACTGCCTTTTATTTTCTTCTCTCTCTAACAAAATCAAGATCATGTCGTCTCCTCCACCAGCTTCTTCCGACTCATCCCCAAACAGAGATTATGATGGGGGAAACTATGAATCCGACTCAAACTCTCCCTCAGTTTATAGTTCCGAGTCTCCTGAAAAATATCAACCTCAGAACACTCTACAATCCCTGAACCCACACCAAACCCTACCCCAGCCCCCAAAACCCGTCGTGTTAAAGTTCTTGCACGCAAATCTGTGGCTTCTGGTTCAAGAGCAAAATTCTTGGAAGAATTGTTACATGCTGAGGAAGGATCCAACCCAGAATCATCCAATGATTCATTCAAATTAGCCAATGAAGACGAAGCACCTAGTTTATCCAGTGCTGAGAAAGGTAATACTGAAGTTACCTCTGATTTAATTTCTGCTGAAAATCGACTTGTGTTGGTGGGGTCTATGGTGGATGTGGAAGTGCCAAGAAGGCAAAGAAAATTTGGGAAATAGAAAAATCTTGAGAACGAGGGAGAAGTAGATGTGAGGGGATCAAGGGAGGATGGTACCACGCTTGCAATTTGTGGCCTCATTCTTGAAAATCTTGAAGAAGATGTCATGGTTTTAGGGGGAACTACTAAAGTTGAGGAAGCTGCTTCTAGGTTGGAGAAGTTAATGAAGGAAATAGATGAACATGTTTCTTCAGGGGAAGAAACTTTGGCTGAAAGACTGAAGAAGCTGGGGACTCATACAACCCCAAGAAGAGAAGGACTCCAAAGTCCAAAAAGTCTAAATCCTCAGTTCCTTCAAAGAAAAGAAAGATTGCTGATTCTGTTGGTGTACCTGTTCCTAGGGTACGTGCTACGAGAAATACTGTACGAGAAGAGGAGGAGAAGTTGGAAAAAGCTCTGCAAAAGAGCAAAAGAAAGAAGGCAGAAAAGGGGAAAGCAAAGGTAGGGGAGCATGTTGAAGCTATTATTGACGATGAAGAGTTGTTGGACCTGGTCCAACAAGAAGAGGAGGCTGCTCCAATGGTTATCAAGAAACCCAAGCCCAAAAAGGCTAAGACTTCTTCAAAGAAGTCAGCTACTGTGTCCATCACCACTGGGCGTACTGCTTCGAGGACAAGGTCTAAGATAGAGAAGGTGAAGAAAGTACAAATTATTGAGAGGGATGATGATCCAGAATGGAGTGGAGAGGAAGAGAAGGAGGTTGGAGAAGTGTCTACTGACAGAGTTGCCATGTTTGGCAAGAGAAAGATCTTGAAGGGAAAGTTGTTGAAGGATTTGGAGGAGCCTGGAATGAGGTATTTACTGGATTTTCTGGCAGCGCAGGGCTGGAAGGACATGGTCCTTCGCATGGAAGGCAGGCTGGTCAGAAATGAAGTTGTGGAGTTCATGGGGAATGCCACAGTCATTGGAGGCAGGGTCACCTCATTGGTCAAGGGAGTTGAAGTCTCCTTTGATGCTCAAGAACTGGGAGTCATTCTAGACATTCCAGCTGAGGGTTATGACGACTACACGAGGAAGAGATGGCCTTGTTTAGATGGAATGGCCTCAGCTCTCAATATCACCAGATTCTTCTGCGACAATGAGAAGGAGCTTGAACCCAGGGTTGTGTACAAGAGTGAGATGAAGCCTGAGCACAAGCTGTTTTTTGAATTTGTGATCAAATTCCTGCTGCCCAGACAAGAACGACGACACATTGCTAACTACATGGATTTAACCCTCATAGAGTGTCTGTACAGAGGCAAGCAGATCAATTGGCCAGCTTTTATCATCTAGCTCTTGGACAGAGTGGTGAATGGCACCAAAGCCCATGCTGGCTTTATTCTTAATGCAGTTCTTGCTCATTTTGGAGTTCCTACAAAGAAGGCTGAGATGGCTACTACTAAGGATTTCTTTGGGAAGACACTCTGTTGTCTTGTGATTATACTGTCAATGCCCCCGCAGATGAACCTGGTTCATCTCAGAAGCAACCAGTCAACAGCAAGGTTCGTACTCTGGTGCAGGAAAGCGAGTTAAAGGATATGGAGATCCTTCGATTGAAGTCTCGCTTAATTGAGGTGGAAGCTGAGCGTGATGCTCTCAAAGCTGAGTTAGCAAAGGAGAAGGAGAAAAATGAAGGTGTTTTACACCAAATGCTGTCCCTTCTACAAACCAAGAACCCAGCCTCATCTGCACCCTCCCAGCCTTAGAAATGTCCAGTGCTACCCCCTCCAAACCAATCAAGTGCCCAGTTCGGGACAGCGTCTAGTTTTTGTTTCAGTTTTTATTCTATTTTTCTCATGTTTTGGCTGTTTTGATTTTAATCTGTTTTGGTGCTGATCATCACTGTTAATCACTGAAAGCTTGTGTTTTGAAAAATGTCTCAATTTCTTATTTAGATTACATTATTAGTTTCTTGTGTTGATTAATCATGTTTGCACCTACAGTTGCCTAAATTGGCCATGAGTAAGAATTAAAAATTGGTAAGTATCATTTTGCAACTTTTCGATGATGCCAAAAGGGGGGAAGATGTGTCGTGTGTTCCAAAAATTTCAAAAAGAGATATTTATAACCTAATGAACCTGGTTCTCAATGATTAATGCTTAAAAATATACAAAGTGTTTGAAGTCAATACAGGATAAAAGCACAGAGTTTTTCATCATAAAAAAAGGGGCATTTGTTGGCCCATGTCACTCAATGGGTTTTGAAGATTGACAAATGTTAACAAGTTAAACTAGGTCCATCAAAGCATACACACCTGAACGGAGCAATTGGCATAAGAATCATACAAGCATAGGAGATATCAGTGATTGCTGAGTATCAAAGAACTAAGAGGATGTCTTCTAATACGAAAAGATTGCAAACCGATAAAGATGACAAAAGTCGAATTCAGCTAGGACAGAAATAAAGGAAGGAAGTTGAGTTATACTTGAATTCGTTCACCCAGGTAGAGTTGAACTGGAATTGGAAGACAAGCTCAACAACTGACTCTATAAATACTCAAAGTATTACTGCTGAAATTCGAGACGCACAAAAGCTGAAGTGAATCAAAATCTGAAAGCAAAGTTCCCAGAGTTATTTTGCTAGCAGAATCATTGTGCGATTAAAAGGCTATAGTTCAACTAGAAGAACCAGTTCCATCTGACTAATTATTGAGTCTAGTTGATTGTAGTAGGAGTTTTAATATTGTATCTTTTCAGCTTTCATAGAAGCAATTGTAATAGGTACACATTGTTCAAGTTAGATTTAGCTTGAAGTATGTAGAAATTAGCTAGAGGCTAGTTGATACAAAGAGGATTAGAGTTAGTCCTAGGATTACAAAAGAGTTTATTTTGTAATCCGTTTGGCTAAGAGTTTTTAGTGAAGTGTTTGAGCAAATCCTACTAAGGAGTAGGTCGTGGTTTTTCACCTTTTGAGCCAGGTGTTTTCCACGTAAAATATCTGTGTCTTTACTTTACTGCTTCAATATTCCGCAAATAGTAGTAAGTAGTACACCAAGAAGAACCCGGTTCTTCTTATTAAACAACACTCGAAAATTGGGTACTGCACAATTAACTTATAATATTGTGTAGTATTGACGTCTAAAACATCAATGAAGAAGAAACTCGAAGACACCAAAGGACTGTGGTCGGAACTACTACCAGAAGTTCTATTGGCATACCGCATCACGCCAAAAACGAGCACAGGAGAAATGCCATATTCACTAATCTATGGGACTGACGCAGTGATACTAGTCGAGGTTGGGGAACCAAGTTTGAGATACTCCAATGAGAGCGGACCAAGAAACGACGAGAACAGAAAGCAAGACTTCGACGAAGCGGAGGAGTGAAGAGACATGGCTTACATAAGAATGATATCTCAAAAACAACAAGTAAAACGATACTACAACAAAAAGTCCAAAGTAAGACCACTCAAAGTCGGGGACTATGTACTCGAGGCCAAAACACAGGCGAGCAAAGACCCAAGAGAAGGAAAACTAGGAACCAATAAGGACGGACCATACAAAATCACGGCAACAACAAATAAAGAATCATTCCAACTAGAAACAATGGAGGGAAATCTACTACCAAACAATTGGAACGTCGCCCACCTCAAATACTTCAACTTCTGAGAATGGACGTCCTCCAAGTCGGTACTCTTTTCCCCTCACCGGGTTTTATCCCAATTGGGTTTTATCGGGGAGGTTTTTAACGAGGCAACGAAGAGGGTGTTTTGAAGTTCAAGTGTAGAATTCATCTCCCCGCCTATCGACTATTTCTCCAGGCCAAGCGATGAAGGGACTAGATAGACTGGAACTTCTCAAATGTATATATGGAACAAACAGAAACATGTAATATTCTCTAATGCATGAATAAACAAAGCACTACGCAACCTTCTTGCACAAATCCACCAAATTATTCTACATTCCACATTCGACCTCGCTTGAATTACGTTACATTCGACTTGCTCGAATTATTTAACATTCGACCTCGCTCGAGTTACCTTACAATCGACTTGCTCGAATTATTTGACGTTTGACCTCGCTCGAATTACTTTACATTCGACTTGCTCGAATTATTTAACATTTGATCTCGCTCGAATTACTGCACATTCGACTTGCTCGAATTATTTGACATTTGACCTCGCTCGAATTACTTTACACTCGACTTGCTCGAATTATTTGACATTCGACCTCGCTCGAATTACTTTACACTCGATTCGCTCGAATTATTTGACATTCGACCTCGCTCGAATCAATCAAACCTCGAACTCATTCGATCTAACTTCTATTCGACCTCAAGTCGGTCTATATTCTACTCCGCCCAAATCAACCTTACATGCAAACGGCCGAAAAATCAGGGACTTCCCCACAAGAGAAAACGCCAACGAGAGGAAAAAGGGAAAAAGAAAATCAAAAAATACATAGCAAAAAGGCAATTGTTCCATTTCAATTATTCAATTACAATACTTCTTACAAAGGGCTCGAGGGCGCCCTCACAAAAAAATAGCAAAACAAAGAAAAACAACTAAGTTCAAAGGCTTCACGCCGCATAATCCCCATGAGCATCATCAACATACTCATCATCATACCAAGGATAAGAGGTAAGCCTATCCATGGTGTCATCATCATCATTCCCACCGGTTGTACAAGGTTCGTAACCACAAGCTTCACGAGCTGCGCGTGCCTTGACACGGACGCCCTCAAGCTCCGCCTCGGAAACCTTCCCGACCACCTTCAAAGACTTATACACATCAAGTTGGGCCTCAACATGAATCCACATCTCGTACAACTCCCGTGACACACTAGGATCAGCAGAAGTATGAGAAGTAGACGGCTAGGCCTGCTGCTGCTCCTTCTCGGCCTTCAAGATGAAGACCTGCTCATTCATCCCAGATAGCTTTGCCTCTAAACCCTCGATATGCTCCTCCAACCTCGCCACCTTGAGGCCGAAGTCTCCTCCTTGCTAGACCGCTCCGACCTACAAACACGTAGGGTACCCTCTAAGGCTGCTTCCTCTGCCACGACGACCATCCTGGTCCTCTCGGCCAGATTTAGCTCCTTGACCCTAACACTAAACTCCGCCCTCAAGTCGACGACCCTGGCCTCGCTTTATTCAAGCTCGACCTTTAAGGACGCCACCTGCACCTGGAGATCTTCATTCTCAGCCATCACCCCTTTGCTTACTTCGAGTTCATCCTCCTTAGACCTCAGTGTCCCTTCGAACACGCTGCATCGGCCGATGGTCCTCATAATCTCCTCATCTTTCTCCGTCAGCTCCTCGTCCTTCTGCTTGATCTCATCGTGCAATGAGTGGAACTGGCCATCCTCTCCAACAATTTTGACCATCATCCGATGCTTGGAACGATACTATCTATACTTAGACTCCATCCTCTTGTAGAGGGTCATCCTCTCCTCCTCTCGCCGGTCACTCTCAATCTTCAGGATGGGAGTTTGACATGCAAAGAGAAGCAAGTCAGCAAGAGTAAAACAGCACATATGAAATGGACGAACATAAGAGGAAAGCAGTAAAAACTTACCCGCAAGGCCATGCCCGATATGCCCAAAGACAGGCCCGTGTCCTTTAGCGTCTTCAACGTCCTATTTTCAGCTTCCACGCACAAAGGAGCAAAGGACGGCGCAACCCGTTATGAGTCGACCAAGAGGTTATAGCTCACGGGGATGACTATGTGCCAATTAGGACCCTCTGTCCTTATCTCCATGCGAGTATCCCTCTCCGCGAAGGTCTGTACCTCCTGGGGGTCGATGTCTGAGCCAGATTCATCGTCCCTCACTAGGACGACTCTATCTCTCCGACCGCTGACGATGAGCCAACTTCAGCAACCCGTGTAGGCTCCCCTCTACCACGGACCCCTTCAACCTCGGATGGCCTCTTCTTCATGGCGGCACCCGCCGCAGGAACAACCTCAACATTTGGTGAAGGCACTGATTTAGCTTCCAAAGCGATGAGCTTTTCCGACTTAACATCAACAACAATGGCCTTCCCAATCTCTACTCTTCTTCTTTTCCTCGGCCATGCCTTTTCCTCGTCGTGAGACGACTCGTCGACCAGGTGCAGGATAGGCTGAGAAGAGATCTCATCCAGCACAACGACAGTTCGAGGGGCGGAGTCCCTCAGCGGCGGATCTTGAGTCTGATCTCCTCGTGCAGACTCAGCTAGAGCGAATTGCATCTCGGCCGAGGCAACCACCTGGAAAAATGCAAGCACTTGAGCCTTCACCCTCTTGGAAGTTTGCCGACCTAGCACCAAAAGAAGATTGCATCAAAGGACAATAGTGAACGGCATTAAGTCGAAAGGTAAGAATAACACTTGCTGGACGAGGTCTTGGGTCCAAAGAGCTTATGGAAGGACGCCCAGTCACGAATTCCCGCGGTGTGGGGTAACACGCGAGCCACCCAATCTTTAATATCGAAGACGAGAGAAGGTGGGCGCCTCTCAGCTGAAAAAAAAAAGAGGCCGTGAGTGGGTCGAGAACAAAAAAAAAAGAAGAGAAGAAATAATGAACAACATATAGCAAGCAACCAAAGATCCTTATGATTATAGTTCCATCTCGGGGAACCCGGTCGGATCCACCACTAGGTGCTCAATCTTGATGAAGAAGTACTTGTGCTAGAATCGCCGGTTCGCCTTATCATCCATCTCGGCCACCAATCTATGGTCCCACGATGCCGTAGATGTATTAATGTGCCTCTATAAAAATTGAGCGAGAAGAGATGTGGCAGATGGAGGATAGCGACCTCACATCCGGCCAACGCCGCGTATTGTGCCAGAATCAGAAAACCTTATATAGGTAGGGGGAGACCTGTGCCGGACAGACATTGTAAAAGTGATAGAACTCCTCCGATAATGAATGGAGAGGGAGAAAATAACCTACCATGAACGGATAAACATAGAAAGCACAGTATCCTGGCCAGTGAACCTGAACAATGTCGCCTCCCGCTGGAACAATTTTGACGTGAGAAGGAATACGATATTTGGACCGGAGGTCAGCTATTTGATTCGGTCCCGTTTCAAGGGCACCTGAGTAGGAGTGGGAGCAGGTTACTTTGGGAAGTCATTTCTGACCAAAGGGTTCTTAGGAACTACTTCCTCCACGGTGGGGAAGCTTTCTTCCTCCTCAACCATGGGTTCCTCGCTGCCGGGAGGAACGACTATCGATAAAGGGGTGGCATCGAAGACCCTGTCATAAGCATGAGGAAAACTAGACATATTTTTCGTATGAAAGTGTGTAAAATGAAGTCAGAGAAAGAAAGTATTGACCGAGAAAGAACTCAAAGACTGAAATTGAAGGAGCTGTAGGAAATCGTAAATGGAGACTAGAGAAGAAGATTAAAGAAGAACAAAATGCATACAGAATATGAAGTGCTGAAAGTTTCGATAGTGAAGCCCCTCTCCTCTATTTATAGGGTTGGGTGGTACCTGAATCGAGGATAAGAGTCGTTGATGGCACTAAAATCGAAGCAACAGAAGCACAGGAAACGACACACTGCATTGGGAAGACGCGTAATGATGACGCGCGTTGACATGAAGTCATCTTACGACAGCTATCCCAACCACGTCCCTGCTGAAAACCGCCACCATCTCGACCTCGTCCGATTCGATTCAATCATCACGATCAAATTTCCTCTGAACGGTTGCAGACGTAATCCGCTCATCGAGGAGGTCTAAGATCACGACCTCAACAAACGGAGGGACTAACTGTATTGGTCGAAATTTTGACTGAACTAAATGACAGCAAGTGGACGTGGTCGAGACCAAAGACGACCATGGCTCAATGGCGAGAAGTCACCTAAAGAAGGATAAGCGCCGAGGTCGAGTAGAGAGCGTACGAAAGCAACGGTTAGTATAAGTTTTAGAATAGAGAAAAGGAATATTCCGTTGGATATTCTTTCAGTTGTACTTTTTAGGGTTTCTTATGAATATCACCTATAAATAGGAAGAGATAAAGAACAAAATGGGACCTTCGGGACTTTTATGATAAGAACACATTGTATAGGTTGACTACAAAGAATATACAAAGCTTGTCTTGTACACTGATTCCATTGCTCAATATACATCCTTTATTCGCAAGATTCAAGAATTTCTGGTTCACCATCATTTTATATTGTCCCACGTTGTCAGGAAGGAGAATCATCCAAGTCATCTAAACATTTGGGTGATAAATTCCTTCTTATTACATTTATTGCCATTATTTATATTCATTGCATGCTTTCATTACCACCTTCGTTAACAATCATTGAACATTCGTTGTTGGCATTTAATATTATCTGACTCAGTCCTACATCATCAATACCTCTAAACTTCAGATCTAGTAGTTGTTATATTTAATTAGAATTAACCCTCTTTCTTTCATTAATTCTTTTAAGAAAAGGTTTAACATTTTTTTGGTAAAACACACAGGCCTTTAATTTTGGAGTTCTTTTATTCTTTTTAGTTTTGTTTAGATGTTCGCGATATACATGATTACAGTCGCCTCTTGATGGAAAGCGGGAAAACGTTTGGGAAAATGGCTATACATCTTCACGTAAATATACGATTATATTCGTGGTTTACTTTTTCTAGTCATACACATTATTGATTATATACAATTATACATATATAATACATAAAATTATATATATAATCTTCAGCGGTTATTTTTAGTTTAAACAATTGGGCATGCGAATATTTAGGTTAATTCTTTTTTTATATTACATATCTCTTTCAATTTATGAGAATCTATTTGATTGGATACGAAGTTAAGAAAAGAGAATATATTGTAGCTCTTATGGTGTAAAATGAGGCACATATATTTTGTGTGGTTACAAATTTCGCATAAAGGTAGATTGTTTTTAAATGTGGAAATAATTATTCTTTTTGACACGAACTAATAAGAAAATAATTTCACATAAATTGAAACGGAGGGAGTATTTCTAACTTTTCATAAATATTCTTTATGCATGTTGCATCCTAATGTATTTTTTTCTGCGATTTGTCTTTTGTCCTTTTTTTTCAAACGATTGCATCATAATTTCTTTATTCCCTTGTAAAATAATAAAATATAGTATTTTTTAATTTCACCAAGGAAAAATAAGAAAATAAAGGAGAACGAAAAATGAAAAAGAGCGAATAAATAGAAAATTCTAACAAAAATTAAATGGCAAAGTCAGTGCAGAAGGGATAAAAAATGAAAAGGACAGAAAGAAAGAAACGTTATTACGAAATAAAAGCAATTTAGTAAAACATGAAATAGAAATACAGATAGAAAGAAGGAAGAAATTTTTTTCTTCAATTGCGTTCATTTTTCTATCTATTACAAGGCCTTTATATAGGCACAAAAAGTGAAGAATCACTGTTATAAAATAGTGAGTGATATGGCCACTATTTAATAGGATGGTCACCATTGAGAGAAATGACCACTATTTAGTGGAATAGTCACTACATAAATATGTCATTAAAAATTTGAATGAATATCATGAAGGAAGATCATGGGGAGGTTATGGAGATAATGAAAAAAAGTAGTAAACATTACTCCTTTAATGGTTATTGACATTCATCATAATTCAAGATTTTGTAACGAAAGTGATGGAAAAAGCTAAGAGCACTAATAGTGATGGTGATTTTAATTTGTACATAAAAATGAGATTTTTTTCCGATATACTCCTTCTTTTCCTTTTGTGCTTGAACAAAATGGCTGAATAAGGTAATCATTAAAACGAGTGAATTCTTATTCCATAACTCATATCAAAGTCTGCCTACATTCTTGTCTCGCATTTGCACAATATTTATTTGATTTTTGCAATTATCTCTTCTTAACTATGTACACCTTACTTAGTGAATAATTAAGGGATTAATATGATCAGTGGGTTCTCATTCATGCTCAAATCTGATTTTGACATCGTCTAACATTCGTGGGAGATATATTTGATTTTGATTATTTGTCATTTGAAATTAAAGACGATAAAACACTATTGTGATGGAACCTTAAAAGCTTGATTCTATTTAAACCATGGCTACAAATTAAGAGGTCCTCAAAACCCTCATAATCAAGAGATCATAATTGGAATCATAGTATTATGATTTTAAATTCAATGACCTTATTTTCCACTGTTTCTCGAGTCGGCTCTTATCTCCTTCCTCATTGATTATACGGGAAAAAAACGTAGAGAAAATGTCTCGTACACATGTTGGGTTTCAAAAATCATAGGTTTTTCATAGTCTTCCTCAGAGGTGTGATCAAAATTTAGGTCTAATAGATTCAATCTTCATACACACTAGATTACACTTTTAAAATTGTGGCTCAAAATGTGATACTCTGAAAAATCATTAGTTTTACATATGTCACGACCCAAAAATCTCTCCGAAACATGTCGTGCCGGCACCTAGCCTCTACGACTAGGTAAGCCTAACAATTTACAGAAATACCAATAACAGGAACAAATCTCAACTTCTAATTGCAATAGAAACTGAATAATCAATAGCGATGCCGCTTGGCATGTACAATAACCAAAAAAAGAAAAACACTAACGTACACAACTTTCCCAAAACTCGAAATATCATGAGTCACAAGATACAGAAAGGAAATAACATCTCTATACATCGGAGTCTAATAAAAGAAAATACAAAAAGTGTTTAACACATGGATGAATAGAAGGGAACTTCGAGGTCTGCGGACGTGTCAAATATAACTTGAAGTCTCCAAAGTTGTCTCAAACTCACTGATAATACGGCTGATGACGAGCACCTGAATATGCACACAAAACATGTGCAGAAGAGTAGCATGAGTACACCACAATTAATTGGTACCCAGTAAGTGCCGAGCCTAACATCGGTCGAGTAGTGACGAGGTTAGGTTTAGGCCCACCGGTATGTAATAAGCAAAACAGGAGAATAAAATAGTGTAATAGAAAGACTAGAGTTCAACAAAGGAAAACACAATGAAATAACAGTACAACATGCAGAAATAAACGACAGGGGATCTCTCGAGATACCGTCTCGTAGTCCCAAAAGTAAATATGTAGGGAGAACTCTCGAGGTACCGCCTCGTAGTCTCAAAAGTAAATGTACAGGAAGAACTCTAGAGGTACCGCCTCGTAGTCGCAAAAGTAAATGTGTAGGGGGATCTTCTGGGATACCGTCCCGTAGTCCCAAAGTAAATACACATCTCAATCAATTACAGACGATAAGTGCAGCAAGAGAATCTACAGTCTAGACTAAGTACAAGTCGGGACCATAAGCAAGAATTCAATAGGCATGTTGCAAGGGGTTAAGTTAAGCAATTAAGGCACGTAAACATTGTTATTCTAGGATAACAGGGTAACTACGCGTGCTAGTATATTCAATTAAGGTGAAACGAGTAATTACTAAAAAAAAATCAGGTTTTTCAACAGATATCCCGTGTACGCACTCGTCACCTCGCGTACACGGCGCTCACATAGCAATATCAGTACAAAATCCTAAGGGAAATTTTCCCACACAAGGTTAGGCAATCCACTTACCTCGAACCAAGCAAAATCAATCGGTAGCTATGCTCTTCCCACGAATACCCGACTCCGAATGGCCCAAATTTCGCCAAAACCAACTACATACCATAAATATAGTTAAAAGAAACTAATCTGGTAAATAAAATCTAAGCTAAAGCGGAAATTAGGAAATTGTCCCTAAAAGCCTCCTCGGGCCCACGTATCAGAATAGGGTAAAAGACACAAAATACGAATACCCATTCACTCACGAGTCGAACCATACAAGAATTACTCGAATCCGACCTCAAGTCACCTTCCAAAACTCGAAATTTTAGCCTATAGACTTTCTACTATTTCCCCCCAAATTTCCAACTCAAATCCCTAAATAGTAGATGAAAATAGAAATAGATTCACGAAATATAGCCCAATCCGAGTTAGAATCACTTAACCCAACAATCTTCTCGAAGAAAACCTCGAAAAATTTCCTCACACTGAGCTCTCAAAGTCCCAAAATCGAAATTGGAATCAAACACTCGAATTCCTATTCTCTGCCTAGTAAACTCGCTTCTGCGAGCCTTCAACCACACCTGTGGGAATTCCATCGCAGGTGCGAAAATGACTTAAGAGCACTGGGTCCGCATTTTCGGCAAGAGGGCTGCACCTGCGAAACACTATCCACTTCTGCGGTCCTCTTCCGCGGCTGCGGTTCCTTAGGCGCATCTGCGGGTATCGCAGATGCGGAATTCTCCTTGCACTTGCGATGCTTGACTAATCCTCCCAATACGCTTCTGCGCTTGCTCTGCCACATGTGCGATCCCGCACCTGCGGTCTCCCTGCCGCAGGTACGAAACACCAGAAACCAAAAAAGCTTCAGCAATTGCATAAGTCCAATTTCAATCCGTTAAGCATCTGAAACACACCCGAGGCCCCCGGGACATCAACCAAACATACCAACCAGTCCTAAAACACCATATAAACTTAGTCTATCCCTCAAATCACATCAAACAACTCTAAAAACACAAATCACCCTTCAATTCAAACTTAATGAACTTGAGATTTTCAATTTCCATAACCTATGTCGGAACCTATCAAACCACGTCCGATTAATCGAAAATTTTGCACACAAGTCATATTCAACCCTACGGACCTATTCCGACTTCCGGAATCGGAATCAAAAAGTCTATTACCGGCCAAAATCTTCAAAAATTCGACTTTCTCATTTCAAGCCTAAATGAGCTACAGACCTCCAAAATACAATCCGGAAACGCCCATAAGTCCAAAATCACCCAACGGAGCTAACGAAACTGACGAAACTTCATTCCGGAGTCGTCTTCGCACAGTTCTGACTACGACCAAAATCCTAATACTTAAGCTTCCGTTTAGGGACTAAAAACACTCCGAAATCACACCCAACACCTCCCGACAAGACACATAAGCAGAAAAAGACACGGGGAAGCAGTACACAGGAGATCGAGGCTATAACTCTCAAAAAAACCGGCCAGGTAGTTACATCCTCTCCCTCTTAAAATAATTGCTCATCCTTGAACGATTATAGAGACATACCTAAAGCGGTGAAAAGATGAGGATAACGGCTGCGCATATCCTGCTTTGTCTCCTAAGTCGCCTCCTCGACCGGCTCGAACCAACTCATTGGGGACCAAAACCGTCTACCATACGGAGCCTTATACGGTGCCATCTGGATGCTTGACTGATACTTGTTGTTGTAAGCAAACTCCGCAAGTCGAAAGAACTGATCCCACAACTCTCCGAACTCCATCACACACGCACATAGAATATCCTCTAATACTTGTATAGTGAGCTCAAACTGTCCGTCCGTCTGAGGGTGAAATGTTGTGCTCAACTCCACTCGAGTATTCAAATCATATTGTACGGCCCTCCAGAACCGTGATGTAAATTGCGTACCCCGATCAGAGATGATAGATACCGGTACACCATGAAGCTTGACGATCTCACAGATGTAGATTCGAGCCAGCTGCTCGGGAGAATAAGTAGTCATCACAAGAATGTAATGAGCTGACTTGGTCAGCCTATCCACAATCACCCAATTTGCATCAAACCTCTGCTGATTCTGTGGGAGTCCAATAATGAATCCATAGTGATCCGCTCCCATTTGCACTCCGAAATCTCTAACTTCTGAAGCAACCCACCCCTGCCGCTGATGCTCATACTTCACCTGCTGGAAATTTAGACACCGAGCAAGATACTCCACTATGTCCTTCTTCATCCTCCTCCACCAGTAATGCTGCCTAGAGTCCTGATACAACTTCGCGGCACCCGGATGAATGGAGTACCGCAAACTATGAGCCTCTTGAAGAATCAACTCACGCGAACCATCTACATTAGGCACACATAACATGCCTTGCATCCTCAATGCACCATCATCCCCAGTAGTGACCTCCTTAGCATTACCGTGATGGACCGTGTCCTTAAGGATAAGCAGATAGGGGTCATCATATTGATGCTCCCTGATACGATCATAAAGAGAAGACCGAGAGATCACACAAGCCAATACTCGACTCGGCTCAGAAATATCCAATCTCACAAACTGGCTGGCTAAGGCCTGAACATCTAATGCCAATGGCTTCTATGTTGTTGGAAGATATGCTAAACTCCCCAAACTCTCCAGCCGGCGGCTCAAAGCATCGGCCACCACATTGGCCTCCCCCGAGTGGTACAAAATGGTGATATCATAGTCCTTAAGTAGTTCCAACCACCTACACTGATGCAAGTTAAGATCCTTTTGCTTGAACAGATGCTGCAAACTCCGATGATCGGTGTAAATCTCACAAGGAACATCGTACAAATAGTGCCGCCAAATCTTCAAGGCATGAACAATAGCTGCTAACTCAAGATCGTGGACATGATAGTTCTTCTCATGCACCTTCAGCTGTCTGGACGCGTAGGCAATCACCCTATCGTCCTACATCAATACCGTGCCAATGCCAATCCGCGACGCATCACAATATATAGGGTAAGACCCCGAACCTGTAGGCAATACCAATACTAGGGTTGTAGTTAAAGTTGTCTTGAGCTTCTGAAATCTCTCCTCACACTCCTATGTCCACCTGAACGGATCACCCTTATGGGTTAGCCTAGTCATAGGTGCTGCAATAGATGAGAATCCCTCAACAAAACGGCGGTAATACCCCGCCAACCCAAGAAAACTCCGGATCTCCGTAGCTGATGACGATCTAGGCCAACTCTGCTTGCTTCAACCTTCTTCAGATCCACCCTAATCCCATCATTTGATACTACATGACCCAAGAAAGCCACTGAGTCTAACCAAAACTCACACTTAGAAAATTTTGCATACAACTTCTTTTCCCTCAAGATCTAAAGCACAGTCCTCAGATCCTGCTCATGATCCTCTTGTGTCCGGGAGTACACCAGAATGTCGTCAATAAACACAATGACGAAAGAGTCAAGATAAGGCTGGAACACACTGTGCATCAAAGTATAAGGTACACCTCCACTCTAATCGCGGTAAGCCTGGCATAGCCAGCGTCACGGTCTTAGCGTGATAATCAAGAATAGCATAAAGGGGCGACAACCAATCCATGCCCAAGATAACATCAAAGTCTACCATGCTGAGTAATAATAAATCGACTCTGGTCTCAAAACCACTTAAAGCAATCAAACACGACCGATACACGTGATCCACAAAAAGAGAATCTCCCACAAGATTAGACACATAAATAGAGGAACTGAAAGAATCCCGAGATACGCCCAAATGTGGGGAAAAATAAAAGGACACATAGGAATACGTAGAGCCTCGGTCAAATAATACCGACGCATCTCTATGAAAAACTGGAACGATACATGTAATGATAGAGTCGGAAGCAACTACCTATGTACGAGCCGGAAGAGAATAATACCTGGCCTGGCCTCCATCTCTAGGGCGGCCTTAACCTCACCGACCTCCACCTCGAGATGGCTGAGCAGATGGGGTGGTAGATGGTGGTGGAATCATAGCCTGAGGACCCGGTGGAGCACGTGGTGGCTGAGAAGTCTATGGAGGTGCACCTCTCCTAAGTCTGGGGAAATCCTTCACCATATGGCGAGTGTCACCACACTCAAAACAACCCCTCGGAGGGCGTGGCTATTGTGAATGACTCGGGCCAGGTCTGCTGGACTGGCTGCTAAAAGTACCCCGAGCAGGAGACACACTAGATATTGTCGGTGCATAATAAGGCTTCTGGGCCTAGAAGGGACTGGAACACCACTGGCGACTGGAAGAGCTGAATAAACGGGGCGACTCACATAACCCCTACCATGTCTAACTGCAGTTGGGGCACGAGTACCACTGTAAGTGCAGACTGTCGAGACCTCTATGCCTCTCTCTCCTCTCTGTCCCGGGCTAGCATGCCCTCCAATCTCCTAAAAATACTCACAACCTGCTAATAAGAAATATCCATCTCCAACTCACTGGCCATACAGATTCTAATACTAGGGTGGAGTCCCTCAACAAAATGACGAACCCTCTCTCGAACTCTGGAAACCAGGGCCGATGCATGTCGGGCCAAATCACTGAAATGGACTGCATACTCTGACACAGTCATAGCACCCTGGCGCAGCTGGTCAAACTCTGTGCACCATGAGTCCCTGAGGCTTTGAGGGACATACTCTCTCAAAAACATGTCCGAGAACTGAGTCCATGTAAGCGAGGCTGCCTCATCCGGACTACTCAACTCATAAGCACGCCATCACTGATATGCTGCTCCTCTAAGCTGGAAGGTGGTAAAAGAAACCTCACTCGTCTCCGCTACGCCCATAGTATGGAGAATACGATAACACTCCTCCAGAAAACCCTGAGCATCATCTGTGGCCCATCCACTGAAGGTAGGTGGGTAGTACTTCTTGTACCTCTCAGGTATGAGCAGCTCCGCCTCAGAAGCGGCTGTCCTGGTCTCATGCTGAACCGGAGCTACCAGCTGCATAGGGATGAACTCTAGGGCCTGGTCAACCTGGACCCTCTGCTTAGGAGTACGGGCTGCAGGAGTTTGTGCCCCTCCCCCGGCCTGAGATGTGGCGGGAGCTAATGGAATCAATACAGCCTGAGCTAAGGTGATGAACATGCTCATGAACTGGGCTAGAGCCTCCTGGAGAGCTGGTGCTGCAATAGGCACCTCCGGTGCCTGCCCTCAAGCTGGAGCTTCTAGGGGCTCCTCTTTCGCATCTCGCACGAGTGCTTTGGCTTCACCACGTGGTCGTCCTATACCCCAGCCCTGGCCGCTGGCGGCTCTAGTAGGGGGCATGGGTGCCTGGTCGTCAGATCTTCCGGTACGAGTCCTCACCATCTGTGAGAAAGAATAAAATAGAGAAGTTTAGAATTTGATGCCAATAACTCGCACGACAAGGAAATCAAAAGAATTATGATTGTTCCTAATAGTTCCATAGCCTCTCGAAGATGAGTGCGGACGTCTCCGTACCGATCCGCGAGACTCTAATAAACACCGGCTTGTGAATCCCGACTCCTATGAACCTAGATCTTTGAAACAACTTGTCACGACCGAAATATCCCTCCGAAACACATCGTGACGGCACCTAGTCTCTACGACTAGGTAAGATTAACAGTTTAAAGAAACTATCAATAACAGGAACAAAGCTTAACTTCTAATTGCAATAGAAACTGAATAATCAATAATGATGTCGCTCGACATGTACAATAACCAAAAAAACACTAACGTACACAACTTTCCTAAAACCCGGAATATCATGAGTCACAAGATACAGAAAGGAAATAACATCTCTATACATCGGAGTCTAATAAAAGAAAATACAGAAAGTGTTTGACATGGAGAAGAATATAAGGGGACTCCGAGGTCTGCGAACGCGGCTGATGACGAGCACCTGAATCTGCACAAAAAACTTGTGCATAAGAGTATCATGAGTACAACACAATTGGTAAACAGTAAGTGTCGTGCCTAACACCGGTCGAGTAGTGACGAGGTTAAGTCAGGCACTTTGGTTTTATAATAAACAAAGCAGGAGAATAAAACAGTGTAATAGAAAGACTAGAGTTCAACAAAGGAAAACACAATGAAATAACAGTACAACACGCAGAAATAAACGACAGGGGATCTCCCGAAATACCGTCTCGAAGTCCCAAAAGTAAATATGCAGGGAGAACTCTCGAGGTACCGCCTCGTAGTCTCAAAAGTAAATGTGCAGGGAGAACTCTCGAGGTACCGCCTCGTAGTCTCAAAAGTAAATGTGTAGGGAGATCTCCCGGGATACTGTCGTGTAGTCCCAAAGTAAATACACAGCGCAATGAATTACAGACGATAAGTGCAGCAAGAGAATCTACAATCTAGTCTAAGTACAAGTCGGGAACAGAAGCAAGAACTCAATAGACATGCTGCAAGGGGTTCAGTTAAGCAATTAAGGCACGTAAACATGTTATTCTAGGCTAACAAGGTAACTACGCATGCTAGTATATTCAATTAAGGTGAAACAGGTAATTACTTAGAAAAAATCAGGTTTTTCAACAGATAGCCCATGTACGCACTCGTCACCCCGCGTACACGGCACTCACATAGAATTATCAGTACCAAATCGTAAGGAAAATTCCCTACACAAGGTTAGGCGAGCCACTTACCTCGAACCAAGCTAAATCAATCGGTAGCAATGCTCTTCCCATGAATATCCAACTCCGAATGACCCAAATCTAGCCAAAACCAATTAGATACCATAAATATAGCTATAAGAAACTAATCTAGTAAATGAAATCTAAGCTAAAGCGAGAAATTAGGAAATCGTCCCAAAAAGTCTCCCCGGGCCCACGTCTCGGAATTGGGTAAAAAGACATAAAATACGAACACACATTCACTCACGATTCTAACCATACAAGAATTACTAGAATCCGACCTCAGATCGCCTTCCAAAACTCAAAATTTTAGCCTATGAATTTTCTACCATTTCCCCCCAACTTTCCAACTCAAATCCCTAAATAGAAGATGAAAATAGCAATAGGTTCACGAAATATAGCCCAATTCGAGTTAGAATCACTTACCCCAACAATCTTCTCGAAGAAACCTCGAAAAATCGCCTCGCACTGAGGTCTCAAAATCCCAAAACGAAATGGGAATCAAACTCTCAAACTCCTATTTTCTGCCCAGTAAACTCGCTTCTGAGAGCCTTCAACCGCATCTGCGATGAAATTATGACTTAAGAGGGTTGGGTCTGCATCTGCGGCATGAGGGCCGCACCTGTGTGTGCGCGCCTGCGGGACATTGTCCGCTTCTTCGGTCCTCTTCTGTGCATGTGGTTCCTTAGGCACACCTGCGGGCATCGCAAATGTGTAATTCTCCTCGCACCTGCGACCCCTGACCAATTCTCCCAATACGCTTCTGCGCTTTCTCTTTCGCACGTGCGATCCTGCACCTGCGGTCTCCCCACCGCAGGTGCGAAACACCAGAAACTAGAAAAGCTTCACCAATTGTACAAGTCCAATTTCAATTCGTTAAGCATCCGAAACACACCCGAGGCCCCCGAAACCTTAACCAAACATACCAACCAGTCCTAAAACACCATACAAACTTAGTCGAGCCCTCGAATCACATCAAACAACGCTAAAAACACAAATTACCCTCTGATTCATACTTAATGAACTTGAGACTTCCAATTTCCACAACCGACGCCGAAACCTATCAAACCACGTCTGATTGACCCAAATTTTGCACACAAGTCATGTTCAACCCTACGGACCTGCTCCAACTTCTGGAATTGGAATCTGACCCCAATATCAAAAAGTCTACCACCGGCCAAAATCTCCAAAAATTTGATTTTCCCCATTTCAAAGCCTAAATGAGCTACAGACCTCCAAAATACAATTCAGACATACCCCCAAGTCCAAAATCACCCAACGGAGCTAACGGAACCGACGAAACTCTATTCCGGAGTCGTCTTCACACATTCTGACTACGGCCAAAATTTTAAGACTGAAGCTTCCTTTTAGGGACTAAGTGTCCCAGAACACTTCAAATCATACCCAACACCTCCCAGCAAGACACATAAGCAGAAAAAGTCACAGGAGAAGCAGTAAACAGGGGATCGGGCTATGACTCTCAAAATGACCGGCCGGGTCGTTACAACATACGTCTTCCTAAAAGGCGTTACCAAAATTTTAATTTAATAGATTCAATCTTTATATTTGTTGTTGATTCATTACACTTTTAAAATTGTGACTAAAAATTTAATATTAATTGCAATATTAATAACTTTTTACATATATATCTCACTTCCTTATAAAAATTGATGGGTTTAATTTGTTAACCATATCCATGTGAAAATAGCACAGACTTGCCAAGTTTTGGACTGGTAATTAAAAAATAACAAATATTTGTAAAGTCATTGAAAATAGCCACTATTTTACTAAAATACGAAAATTTCAGCGTAATATGCGGGATTATGGAGCTAGTGCATATAAACTTCCAGCATATTATGTTGGACTCTAGCACATGAAAAATTCTAACATGATATGCGTGATTATGAAGCTCTTGTATATAAACTTTGTACATATTATATTAAAATTTTAGCATATTATAAAATTCTAACATATTATACCGAAAATTCATATATAAAAAATTTGAACTCCACCCGTCGGTCTTCACATGTTGCTCTATTAGGGGAATCATGCTTCTTCTTTTTGGGTTTTGGCTCTCAAAGTCTACTTTTTGACAAGAAATAACAGCTAATTATTGCTTATCACGTCGGGTCAAAGTAGAAGTGTACCACCAAAATCCAAATAGACCAAGAAAATTTCTTCCAATTCCACCAAACTTTAACCTTGTACAAACATAAAATATTCTCGAACAATATACTCTATTACACGCGTCCAATATCAGATCTTGTCCGTCCAAACAATCCAATGAACCTTGGACATTCGCGTACTTGTCTTATTGGTAAACAACACGTAAGAGCTTCTCACTTTCTTCTTTTAGAAAAAAACATATATTACCAGATTAGATTCACTTGGAGACTTTCTATAACTGAATATGGTAAATCCATCAACGAACACGTGTCCGTTATAGCCGCCGTCCTTAATTCCACGTTGCCGAAAATGTGGACATTTGTTTTGCCACGTTACACTTTGTGGAGTTCTAGTCTTATCCTAGCCTCATGTATTTATATATACTATTCTTTATTTGTTCTATTTTATATATAGTAGTAATTATTTTTAATCACGTGGCACCCCTATATTTGTTATAACTTCAACTTTTCCCTTCTAGTTCTAAAAAATGTGCTAACTGCCCATGTATAACATATTAGGTTGATATATTATGATCAGTGACGGATGCAGAATTTTTATAAAGAGAGTTAAAAAAAAATTAAAAAATATTATAGCTAGTAGAAATTGGTGGACTCATATATTTTGTCAGGAATATATGTTTCCCCTCCTTCCTTACTAAGATTAGAATATGAGATTTTTGCTTGGTAAATTCAAATTATTTTGAAATATATACGCGAAGCAAGATCAAAATTTTTTTTTTTTTGTTGGGGGGGGGGAGGGGCTCCGGTGGGATCTATATAAGCCTCTAGGGATCATAAAAAGAACCACATAGTATTCTTTCAGAACTTTAGAATATTTTCTTTGTTTGTTGACGACAAAACAGAAACATAATATTCGATCAAATATCAGTTTGTTCTACATATATAGACAGCAAAAATGGCAGGATCATCAGTGGTTCCATTAGATAGGAAATCATCAATAGAGAATGAACCTAGAACTCTCAATCTTCATCAAATTCAGTTTGCTAGGGTAATTCCTCTGCCCTAATTATTCATTTAATTTTTGTTGTATTTGTCCTCCACCCTTTCACTTCAGAACTGATCTTAGTAATATCATATCTTTTTTCTAGCCAGATTTTTCCTACTTATTGTGAAACTTGTTTTCATCATCATGGTCAGTATAATAAGGCAATTTGTTTCCCTTGTTGGTTGGAGAAAAAAAAGTAGGAAAAGAAAATTTATATCCATCTTTGTAAACAAGAGGAAAATAGCTGCACTCGGGGAGGAATTTATTTTACAATTTTCTTTCTTTGTGAAATGAAATCACAAAATGAAAAATAGCTTACTCATTTTCCATTATTTTCCACCATAAACAGATTTTTTACACATATTAGGACTCGTAGCACTCATATTTTGTTTACAAGTTTGATTTACTAGTAGTTGTTTTTAATGATAATGGACGCTTAATGTTTCTTTATTTTTGAAGCAGGATGCAGCACTTTACTTTATAAATACAAGGGGTTTAGAAGAAGCTATGAGAATTTTCACAGAGGTAATTTCTCAGTTCTCAAGCCATATATATATAACTTTATCTTGTTTGGTATTTGTTTTACTATTACTTC
This sequence comes from Nicotiana knightiana, assembly GCA_005239525.1. Taxonomy (NCBI): domain Eukaryota; kingdom Viridiplantae; phylum Streptophyta; class Magnoliopsida; order Solanales; family Solanaceae; genus Nicotiana; species Nicotiana knightiana. The sequence goes on from ML401036.1 coordinate 26,215, forward strand.
CTGAAAACCGTTTAGCTTAAGATTATTTTGAACGACAAATCAATAATTGCTGTTGCATATAACCCCCTCGTCTAAAATTATCTCTCGTAATCTTTGAAAATAGTTGTCTCAAATTATTTGTCAGGTTAGAAGTTGAAGATAAAATAAAGTAGTAATTCTTCTTGAAGAGGAACATGACACGTAAATAAAGTAAATATTCAATAAAGAGAGGTTATATCTTAAGATATAGATAAGAGTAAAATAGTCAGAAATTTCTTTTACTTAATATTTTCTTGAAGAACGTTTAAAAGAAAACATATTTTCTTAATTAGTGGTAGTTGATAAAGCAAGGGTGTTTGTTTATTTACGTAGTGTAATTGCATGGCGCAAATGGATTGCGTGGTTGTTAGTTGTTAACCACCTTATACCAATTTGGCAATTAATAAAAAGTTACGTGGTCCAACAATTTTTTTATGCATTTATTTTATATTTTGTAAATCCGGTGTTGTATTTTTCTCTAACAGGGATTGGAACCAGTTGTTGGTTGTGTACGTGACAAGGACGAGGATAGCATGATATATGAGGAATTTGAGAGTTCGTCACATCTTTTAATTAGAGACATTGCTACTGCTCCGTTTTAGTCTAAATTACTATATCACAAACTTGAGTTGGAATGAGTGGCTTCTTCGCCCGAGGCATTTAGAGTTCTTTTATTCTTTTTACTTTTTTGTTTTCTCTGTACAAAGTATATATAAAATGTTCGTTTCAGAGTTTAAGAGTTGTGTTATTTTTCGTATGACTTTACGTCGTTAAGGGGCATTAAAATCTGGATACTTATCTACTTCCCATATGGGATAAGTTATATCAGTATAAAAATGATATCGATCTTAGCTATTCCTTCAACTGAATATAATCCATCTAATCCCTATAACCAAATAGCCCTTATGTGATTTCTTTAATCAACTTTCAGTGTGCTGCTTAACATATTTTCCAACTCTTCCTCTGGTAAAAATAGATGCTCTCCTTCTCTTCTTGTATCACAATGACACCACACATAAAATTAAGTGATGCATGATTGTTGTTTAAGTCAATTGAAAGGCTATAATTTCACTATTTGGACCGATCAGCAAAGCATTATCTTTATATAGGGATTTATGCTCATGGCACAAATCACAATCCTTATTCTTTATTTCTATTTGCGTAGGATGTAAATGGATGTCTGATTTCGTCCTATGGGAGGAGGAAAGGAACATAGTTAATTGATAAGAAAGATAGAAACATACAGTGTAGGGAATGAATGATTCCTTTGGTGAATTGTAGCAGAAGCATAGACATTGAACATTCAGTACGAGTATTGAGTACCAATTGGTCTAAACTAAAGATATACTACTTGCTCAAAACATTTTTAATGAAGTCTTTTGAGTTCTGGCTCGTCTATTTTCATTCAACAAGAGTGCATCCATTCATAATGGCTACAAATATCATTATCACATCATGTCTCTCTTATTACGTTTTTCTTGATACAAACTGACTATACAAATGTAATGACTTTAGACCAGAGGTGCAGCCAAAGGTCAGTTACAAAACTAAGTAGACGAAGAACATTTGGTAGCATGGTGATGGTAATCTAAGATACAGGAATGGTGATAACAGAGTGTGTATCCTATCAGAAAACCTGTGGTAGATGCCACTGGTCTGATGCAAGCACCATGTTGACACCCTTACAAAACCTCGACCTCCTTTCTAGGAGCTCTAGGTTACATAATTTTACATATACCACTTATGGAACCACAACCACATCAAATCAACCACTGAGGACTCGGAAATGTTTCCTTGTAAATGTCTCTCGCAGTTCTACCTGTTTGCTGGTCGAAACTGAGAAATCCACAAGCAATACAGCCTCAAATCATAGACGATAATGCTGAAGCCTTGGTTGTGGTAGCACAAAGGAGCAGTCTTCTCCGGAAGAAATCCAACCATTCAGACTTACTATATCAATCAAACTCACACTTATGCATGCGGACTTGTATCCACAACGATAAACATTTAGCCATGCCTTGGGTGATGCCAGTTCCTTCAGTAAGTTTTTGTTAATGTGGTATGATACAATTGAAAAGCCTTTCTTACTTGCAAGATCATCAATAAAACTGTTTCGCGCTCCACTAACATGCCAATCCCAAATATGTTGCTCAAGTGAGTGCTATATATTGATGCACCACGCATTGAGAGCCTACAAAAGCAACATCCTCTCATGGTATCAACAAAAACAGAGATGTACGTGAGCTTATACAAGAAGATTATGCTTAATGTAATTGGAAAGGACCACAAGAGCTGCGAGATGGGAAGGTTACTCAATGAAGAATAAGTAACGCAAGCACGAGGAACTGATGGTTAACTACATAGGAAATGCATTACCTATTAGCTGTGGGAGAAGCAAGTGTTGACGAAGCAAGACATCTATATCAGATGATGCGCAGAACATACACGGCACAATCTCTTAGGTGACAAATCAGCAGAATTAATTTAATTGAATGGATACGTAGTGACATTTGATGCTCTCTGAGATGGTCCTAGGGGAAGGTGGCCCTGCCGTTTTAATCATATCTGCATGAAGATTCCCCGTAGCTGAAGTAGGTCTTGGCTTTTCGAGTGCAGTTCTAGGCACAGTCTGCTCCATCATACAAAGGCATGGAGCTGGTTACAGCAACAAAAAGCAAAGTGCTCGGGGGCCAGGGCAATCATGGACTTATCTGCTATTCTGTGGCGGGAGAAGTTTGAGGCATTAGAATCAGATCCCGACAATGTTTTTTCAACCTGTGACAACAGGTTATCTAAACAAATAGATAGTTGCTTGTCTATGTAAGACGAATTATTTGTAACATTAACTTGCACTAAAACAAAAAGTATGTCATAAGCACTGCTTGACAAATATACAAACCTCTAGAAGGAATAAGGCTCATTATCTTTCGTCCAATGCCAGTCAACAAGGATGTGAAGATGACACTGTCAATAGAAAAAGAATTATCAAGAATCTTTTATGGGTTCTTAATTTCAGCAGACTTTTGATTGCATATCTAAATTGAGTTTCAATTTGCAAGACCTAGCTTTAGTTTCAGACATTAGATTATGGGGGCACCACTGATAAAGTTTTATTAGTCTACAAATCAAAATTTAAAAAATGTCACTTTCATACGAAGTGGATACACACAATTGTCTTTCACTCAAAAGCATAACATTGTTCCTTTTTTAAAATGATAATTAGAGAATTCGAAAAAAGAAAATAATAAATAAATAGCTGTATTTTTTCTAGCTAATTCTCCTCGGCCGTTAGTGGTGAAAATTACCGTAGGCATACACTGGAAATGGCTAGGGGCAAGACGAAAAAAACTGCGAACAAAATTCAATTATCAGAAGTGAAGATAGCAAAAGGTGAATCGCAGAGCAATTGAGACGCCTGAGCTTTTGGAAGATCGATCAGGAACAGGGCATATTTAATCGCCAACCGGGGTTCCAAACCACAACAATGAGGGCACGCACACTCCGCCGATAAGGGGCAATGAAGCTATGAGTGATGTACCAGGGAATAAGGACCCGACAGGGACAGTAGCTTCTGTATTGGGGATAACTAAGCTTATCTCAACAACTAGAGTTGTGAATAGCGGAGGCAGAGGAATTGTAATGCAATTGAAGGAAACTCAAAGCCCTAGGTCTGAGTCTGGAAGAGCTATTCCTGATAAGTTTCAGCAAGAGACCCCTACTGAAGAGATAATGAAAATTGATCAGACTGATGCTACCAAATGTGTTCCTACCTGGGCCAATATTGTCACCGGGAATAAGCTGGCCTCTAGGGGAATGAAACTGAACTTCATAGCTCCACTAATACTATAAGGGAAGATAATTGTAGAATTGGACCAAGAGGAGATTGAAGAAGAAAATAAGTGGGAGCATGCTATTATCTTGTATGTCATTGGCAACTCACCAACAATTGGAGCTTTGAGAGATTCCTTATCGCTCAATGGAGGTTCGCTCAAAAACCGCAAATCTATTATCGCAATGAAGACTATTTTGTGATCCCGTTCAGCTGCTACTAGGAAAGGAATGAGGTATTATTCTCTGGTCCACAAACTATTAACAATAGGCCTGTGATAATGAAGCCATGGAGTTCTGAATTTAATTTCTAAGATGAAGTGCTACGAATTGTGCCATTATGGGTGAAATTTCCCAATTTGCCGCCTAACTGTTGGGGAATAAGGACTCTTAGTCGTATTGGTAGTGGCCTAGGCAAACCAATTTTTGCAGATAGTGTACTACTTCAGTCGCTCGTATCTCCTTTGCTCGAATGTTAATTGAGGTCGACATTACAAGACCCCTGCCAAAAAAGGTGAAGGTGAAGGACCCTAGGGGAAAGATATTTGAGCAGGAGATACTTTATGATTGGGAACCAGAAAATTGCTCAACATGTCTAACCAGTGGGCATGATTGTAAGAGAGTGATAGAAAGGAAGCCTCAACCTAAGCTAGCTAAAGGAAGGAATATAATCACCAAACAGGTTTGGCAAAGGAGTGAATCAGTGGCAGATATTCGGAAGGTGACACATGTTCAGCAACAGGGTATACAAAAGCAACAGAAACACCAAAGGTAGCCAAGGAAACAGAGTTCCTATTCAGCCAGAGAACGACAATGAACAACCTCAAACAGAAGGGTGGAAAGCTGTTACAGGGAAATCAGCTGCTAAATCAAATAAAGTAGCGAGTAATGAAGGTGATAACATTGGCACAAAGAATGGATTTAGTCCATTAGTTGAGCCAACAGGCAATCATACTTTGCAGGGTTGTCAATCATTTGAAAGGGGACAAAGTTGCCGGATAGGAGCTGGGGAGATCACATTTTCTCTATCCGTTCCAGTATGAGTCTGATTACTTGGAATGTAAGAGGAATGAATAAGTCCTATAAGCAAAAAGAGCTAAAAGGGTTTTTAAGGGAGAATTTGGGTCTTCTGAGGTCCTAATGTTTTTGACTTTAATGTAATAGACATAAGTGCTCAATGCATCCATGGAATGGTGAGAATTTATGCAACCAACTTGTTGTTTATTTTCACTGCTGTTTATGGATACGACACAATACAAGATAGAAGGGGTTTATGGGAGAGACTCAGGGAGCTAGCAGGAGTACAAGAGGGCCCATGGCTGGTAATGGGTGATTTCAACACTATATTGCATGTTGAGGATAGACAATTTGGGGCTCCTGTACAAGAAGCAGAAGTTAGAGATTTTAGAGAATTTTTGTCTGACACTGGTATGACTGAGTTACAATACACTGGTAGGGACTATACCTAGACAAACAACAATGTGTATAGCTGGATCGATAGGGTGATAGTGAATGCAGAATGGATGAACTTATGGCCTACTTGGAAAATTATAGTGATGGAGCCTTTCTTTTCAGATCATTCCCCTTTAAAACTTACTACTGAAGGGCGGTAGGGGAAGGGTGCTAGGCCATTCAAAATTTTCAATTGTCTAGCAGAGCATCAAGACTTCTTACCACTGATCAAGGATTGTTGGGATAATATTGGTACAAATATGTGTATGAGGCAGATATGGTATAAGCTCAAGGAGGTGTAACAAGATATAAAGAAGTTGAACACAAGACAATTTACGGGGGTAGACAAGAAGCTAGAAGAAATAAGAAAAAATATCCAAGTGGTACAACAACAAATGGGAACTCAACTGTTACACGCTAATTTAATAGAAGATGAGAAGGAGTTGAGATCACAGTTAGAGAAATGGGGAGCAATTGAGGAGAGTATATACAAGCAAAAATCTAGAATCAAATGGCTTGCATTAGGAGATTCTAACTCTGCTTATTTCTTTGCTAACATGACGAACAGGTGTGGGCTGAACTCCATTAGGAATTTACAGTCACTTCAAGGGGGATTACTACATACTAAAGCTCATACAAAGGAAGAAGTGGTGGTTTTTTATAGGAGTCTTCTGGGCACATCTGCTGAATCTTTACCCACAATTAATCCTACAGTTATTCAAGATGGGGCTGTACTTAACAAAAATCAGCAGAAGCAGTTAATCAGTCCGATTAGTAGTGAGGAAGTAGTTCAAGCACTAAACAATATTGATGATATGAAGGCCCTCGGGTGTGACGGGCTTAATGCGTATTTCTTCAAGAAAGCCTGGCCAATCATAGGTGATGAAGTTACACAGGCTGTTCTACACTTTTTTGATACAAATGAGATGTTTAAGCCCATTAACTGCACATCAGTGACATTAATTCCCAAGGTCAAAAACACTTCAACTGTCAAGGACTTTAGACCTATATTTTGCTGCGCAACAATATATAAAATCATCTCTAAAATCCTAACCAGAAGACTACAGTGAGTTATGGATGATCTTGTTGATAACTTGTCAGTCAGCTTTTGTCCCAGCTTTTGACAAGATGGTTGGAAAGGTTGCCTCATGGACTGCGTCCTATGCAGGGAAAAGTCAGCTCATTTAAAGTATTTTGTTCTCCATACAGACTTTCTGGTCACAAATTTTTGTATTGCCTAAGAAGATTATTACATTGGTTGAGACTGTATGCAGGAAGTTTTTGTGGACGGGTGGAAAGGAGCAAGAAAGCTTTATTGTTTTGGGACAAAGTGTGTTTACCTGTGTCTGCTGGTGGACTAAATGTGACAGATATAGCATTGTGGAATAAAACATCAATTTGTAAGCATTATCTGAATCTGTGTAAGAAGAAAGATAGACTATGGATTCAATAGGTTCACACTTATTATATCAAAGGAACCTGTTTGGGGAATATGGGCTAAACAAGCATCGTGGATAGTAAACAAAATCCTTAAAGCCAAGGAGTTCTTGGAGCAAGCAGGCATTTCTTTTGATGAGCTAATGGAGATACAACAGTTCTCTATCAGGAAGTTGTATATAAAGCTAAAAGGGAAGTTTCAAAAGGTACTATGGAAGAGACTAGTTTGTAATAACATGGGATGCCCAAAATAGATTTTTTTGCTGAGAATGGTGGCCCATGGAAGGCTGTATACCAGAGATAGACTGGTGAAATGGGGAGTAATGGGCTATATTATATGTCCTTTATGTGTGTAGAAGCTGAATCTGTCACTTGTTCTTCAAGTCCTCCTTTGCTGCTTCAATATGGAATCAATTGCTTAGATGGCAGGGTGTTGATAGACAGGCAATGGGGTGGGTGGATGAGCAAGCATGGGCAATCCAGTTCATGAATGGTGAAAATGTCAAGGCAGAGATCTATAGAATGAGTTTGGCTGGATATGCATACTATGTCTGGCAAGACAGGAACCAACGGATATTTCAGGATAGAAGGAGAGAAGATACTACTCTGGTGAGACAAGTTGTTCAAGACGTACATGTTCGAGGTGCAGGCAATAGAAGAATAGCAGGCCAATTGAGAAGAATGAATTACTATCCTTAGTTTCTGCTAGTTATGAATGTTTTAGTTATGACTGTTATAGATTTTGAAGTTTTATAGTAGGGTAGATTGTAGTGTGACGCATTCCTGCCTACCTTGAGGGTTTTTAGAACGGGTTGTAAATATTTCTTTTTCTCTGGTATATAAAATCTCTAATTACCAAAAAAGAAAATTAGAGAATTCATTGATAATTCACCAAGATGGTGTGCTAATTTTAAAAAGGTGTCATAGTATTTGGAACATGGGCCTCATGAAACCTTAATATCAGCTTGGATATTCATAGCACCAGTTGGGAAATCAATTGTTTCCTAGATCAGTAAAGAAATGAGCTAAATTAGAAAGGATCTAAAATGTGAGCAAAAACAGACACAAAATTTAGGAGACACAGAAAAAGGGAGTATATTACATGTATCAGAAAGGCTTACAAGAAGATTACCATAGAACCATCCACCAGCTGCCTGGATCCTTTATCTTCACAAGCATTAGCAACTAACTCAAACACATGTAAGAAATCTGGACCCACGATGATGAGTCAGTTCCTAGGAATTAAAAAAGAAAAAAGGCAAAAAAGAATTTTTAGCAATACATGTTAGAAGAGGAAATGAAATTGATAAAAACAATGAAAACATTCACACAAGTTCCCACAGAAAGTAGAATACAGAACGTAAGTTCACGAGGGGACTTCTGTATTCTCACAACGAGACGAAAATTATTGGAGGTTTAAGGACTGAAAATGTGAAACAAATCTTTCAGCACTGAAGTTTTGAGATAACTGCTTAATGTTGAGGACAATGCAAGAGCACTAAGTTGCTATCCTGATTAACGGATCAGAAAGCAAACAGGGGGGAAAATAAAACATGCATGGCTTTCTCATGCAGATTGAAAACGCAAAATCATATGATAAAAGATGAATACTGAATGACATGCAACTAGATGATGCAAGAAGTTCAAAAAAGCAACAAAGGATGGTTAAGGTGGCAACATGCTGGAACCGGTCGAAGATGTTAATGCAAGCACCTAATATTTCAATCTCCAATACTGTCTGGGACGGCTCCCCCAGCTCTCAGAAATCACATATAAGGGTATTAACATGTTGACACAACCCCATTTCCCCAAAAATGAAGGAATAGGTAAAACAGGATATAATTGAGAAGAACGAATCATTTAAGTTTCAAAGATGACAGTCTAACCCAATGTGCAGAAGTGTGTCATTGCCATGACTCCGTTATGCCTTTAGAAATCAGACAGGTGCCTTTTACATGTCCAGCAGGTGCTCAGGCAAGTTTATAGCTTCTTTAGCATTAGAAACGTGAGGTTGGGAACCGACCAGATGAGTGTCCAGACCTTGTATCAGTTCATTTCTTCTTGGTTCGTGCTTGCTGATCTCTGGGGAAGCAAATTAACTAAAGAAGTATATGCAACTTCATCTAAACCAACTCCTGTAAGGGAAATATGATCTAAAAGTGAAAAGGCTTCTTCTACTTCCCCTTCCTTCAGAAACCCCTTCGTCAAAACGTTATAGGTGACAGAATCAGGAGTAATTCCCTTCTGTACCATCTCGGCAAAAAACTCCTTAGCTACTTTAACTTTACCAGCTTGGCAATACCCATCAATAATGACTGTATAAGTTATCTTATTAGGTTGTATATTGTGTGATGACATTTCCTGCAAAATGCTCCTCACTTTATCCATCTGACCCAATTTACAATAACCTCCAATCAATGCCGTATAACAAACAACATCAGGTGAAACTCCCTCCGTACGCATTCCATCAGTAAGGTTCATCGCATCCTCCATAAGCGCGATATTGCTCATGCCATGTATGAGAGCGGAATAAGTGACAACATTTGGTAGAATACCCCTACTTCTCATGTCATCACGAAGTTTAAGGGCTTCTGTCACATTCCCGTTTCTACAATAAGCTCCAATAAGGGTGTTATAAACAATTATATTTGGGACTAAGCCTTGTCTGAGCATCTCATGGAAAAGGTCTCTGCCCTTTCCAAGTTTATCCGCTTTGCACAAACCATTTATTAAGGCCCCGTAGGTATAAATATCACAGACAAGTCCCTTGCTTCGACATTCATCCCATAGCAACAGGGCTTCATCTATTTTACCCTTCTCGCAAAGCCCATGTAGCAGCACATTGTAAGTTGAAATGTCAGGTGTACTTCCTTGCTTTACCATTTCTTCTCTCAACATAAAGGCACCATCTAAGTTTCCGTCTTTGCAAAATGCACATATAAGAGTATTATACGTCATGCTATTTATTTGAACACCACTATCTAGCATCGCTTTCAGCATCCGAACGGCCTCTTGTATGTTACCAGCTTCACAAAGCCCATGAATTAGAGCATTTGAGGTCACTGTATTGGCCGTGAGCCCTTTCATCAGCAGCATATGCCAAAGCTCAACTGCTTCTGAATGCTTCCCTTCCTTGCAAAGCCCACCAATTAATGTGGTCAGCAACCCATCATTTGGTTTCAAACTCCTTAATATCATTTCCTTAGTAAACCGTAGTGCAGAAAAAAACCTAGAATTTGTACACAGTACAAGGATAACATTATTAAATGAACCAGGATTTACGCTCAATCCACGTAATAACATCTCCTCTAAGAGTTCTTCAGCTTGACTAGCTTGATTTACCTTACAAAAGCCTTTGATCAGTGAATTGAAAGTAACCGAGTTGGGGAGAATTCCTTTTCTTAACATTTCATCCCTTACCTTTAAAGCTTTCTGGATATTTCCTGCTGAGCAATGGCCATTAATGATGGTATTGTACATCACCTCATTTGGAACAAGCCCCTTGTTTGACATTTCTTTCAACACACAATCAGCTTCATCATATTTCTCAAGTTTCATCAGACAATTAATAATTATGCTATAAGTGACAATACTTGGCTTTACACCATTTAATATCATTTCTTCCTTCAGACAGAAGGCATCTTCTAAATTACCATTCATGCAAAGCCCGTGAATGAGGTTATTATAAGTGACAACATTTGGCATGACACCCATGTTTTCCATCTTTCGAAACAACTCTTTCGCCTCGTCCACCCTCCCTCCTTTACAAAAAGCATTAATCGCAGTGCTAAACAAGTAAACATCAGGTTTAACACCATCCTTCAAAACTCCGAAAACCTCATAACTCTTCCAAAGCTCATTCTCTTTCACAAGAGAACTCAACAAAAAGTTACAAGTTTTCAAAGAAGGATACAACCCCCTACTCGCCAATGACCTGAATACATCCAATGCAGCATCAAACCCAACATTCTTGAATTGGGTACAACATAGATGAACCAAAAGATCAAATGTCCTAACAGCAACACCAAAATCAGACAGGTGACTTAACTCCGCTAAAGAAACAGCTACCTCTACATGCTTTTGTTGGGGACAATCAAACAATGCAGGTAGTTTCCCATCAATTAACCTTATCAAAAGCAACCTAGCTGAATCATCATGATTCGAGGCAACGAGCACACGAAGCAGAGTACAATAAGATTGAACACTGAAACTAAAACCATAAGAACCGGACGCTAGATGGAAAAATTTCAAAGCATTCAATGGTTTTAAAGATGAATGAATTTCCAAGAAAATAGCATCAAACTGCTGTGGAGTCAGATGGGTTAGCAAATCTTTAATCTTTAACGAATCTACATGTGGGTTTGAGAGAACTGAAGTAACCCATTTGCGCAAATTCAAATCAAATACCTTTTGCTGTTTACTTTCTGAGCTGGGGTTAGGCTGCTTAGAAGGTGTTTGATGTAATGTCTCACTAATTTGATCTGAAGAAGCAGTAGAAATCACACAGGTCAAAGGACGTCTGATATGTGAAAATATAGCAATCGTTTTGGGAATTTTCAATCTTCTTACGTCCATCTATATTACTATTCTATATGTATAAAATTTGTACAAGAATCAGTATTCATGTGTATGAGAAGAGAAATACGCCTTTCTGAAATAGGGTTTAGATGGAGATGGAAATAGAAATGGTGGCAATGATGCCATGTATGTGGGTTGTGTTGGAGGAAGAAAGGCCACGACAGTTCAGGTAGTTTTGCCAATGGCGTAGAGGGTTTAGGTTGTTTGAACGGAGAACCGCAGACTTGGGGAATTTTGGGCCTCTGAATGAAAAGTCAAACTAGGACCAATAGCTAGGCTGTTTTGGGCTTGTCCCTCAAAAATATAAATTGGGCAGAAGAAGGTTGTAGTCGCAAAAATGGATTTTCTTTTGGAAAATAGCCACTTTTAGATGCTATTAGAATTTAGCCAGTATTTAAAAAGCTATTAGCATTTAGCTACTTTTTCACACAAAAAAATATTTGAACAAAAATACCCCCAATACTAAAACACAAAACAACTCCAGCAATGGATGTTGGAGTTCTAAGCTTTGTTCTAAGTATACTATGCTAGAGTTGAAAATCAACTACATGCAAAATTACAATAGTGTATGTTGGAGTTAATAATTTTATTAGTGTAAACTCTAGCATGTTATATTGGAGTTTCAACCTAATTCATAACAAAAATCCAACTCAATAATGAAATTTTTCTTGTAATAGTATAGTTTGATGTCTTGGAGGCAGACGAGGAGCTTCTGCATCAATTCTCTATCAACCAATACTTTTTTCCCTTCTCATTTCCATATCCCAAAGTTTTTAATAGAGGTGTCAGTGGTTCGGTTTGGACAGTTATTTTATAAAATTTATACCATATTATTTTTTCGATTATTCTATTATGTATAACCAAAAATAGATTTTCTGAAGCTGTCCCAGTCATGTCGGTTTCTCATCGGTATCGGTAGGGTTCGGTTAATTTCGGTTTTTTTTAGTATCATATAAAAGTCATTAGTAGAAGTAGAATGCAATAATCTGCATACTTTTATAGGACTTCACAAAATTCTCTAGACATTTTTACTGTTTAAAAAGTGATGAATTAAGAAAACATGAAAAATGGTCAAAATATAGATCCATCAACTATTCTATAGCAGTGTAAAAGAAACTAAGCAAAGACAAAAAAAAGACAAAGATTATGAACCAAGCTGGGACTCGAGAATAAAGTGTATAGAAGATAAAATATTCACAAAAATAAATTTAAACCATCCAAAAGAAAACATATTCAATACATTATAGTTTGTGTCACGACTCAAAATTCACTATAGATCGGGATGGCGCCTAACGCTGCCATCAGGCAAGCCAACGATAATTTACTAATTCAATTACTCATCTTTATTACTTTTGAAATCATAATTTTTATTAACTAAATAGTATGAAATAGAATTTACAAGGTGAAACAATGATAATTATGTGAATTACAGTACTAAACATCCAGTAGGAACCCCCAAAATTCGGTGTCACAAGTGCATGAGCATCAACTAGGAAATATGAATAATACCACATTTGTCTGGAATACAAATTAGACAGGAGTATGTAAATAAATTTGATGGAGACTCTGTATGTTGTGGATTTGTAACATGGAATGCAGCTCGCCGTAAGTCTCCGCAATAGCTACGCCTCTACGCCCAAAAGATCACTAGACATAAATGTACCTGCACAAAAATGTGTAATAAGTGTAGTATGAGTACGTAAATCAAGCATACCCAGTAAGTATCAAGTCTAACCTCGAAGAAGTAGTGATGAGAGGTCAATATCGACACGTACTAAAGGTTCAATAAAGCAACCTAATAAAAGCGTGAGCATATATGAAGCATATGGAAATAATGGGGTAAATCTGTAAGTTACATAGTTTTTTAAATATTTCCATTAAGGCAAGAATTTCTAAATCTTTTATTCTATCATAATGACTCAGAAAATGTCAAGTGTCATTATCGAATAAATAAGAAACACCATATAAAATGTCGTGCATCAGTGGAAAGATTTACTTATGAATATTCAGGCTACTACACTACAACAAAAAAGAATTTTAGTGGCAATTAATTAGCGGCAATAAGCTAATGGCTGGTAAATAATTCCAAAAATCCAAATACTAGTGGCAATTGCGAATTAGCCGGTATTGGTTACCTTTTCATTGGCGATAAATATGAATGACCACCAAAAGACATTTCTTGAAAGCTGAAAATATTATTTTAGTATTCTCTCCAGTTTTTTCACTAAAATTACATATTCCCTCTATTTCTAATCAACAACTAAGTTTAAAAGATTTGAAAAATATTTTAAAATACAAAATGAAGTTTATCATCACAGTTGTCCTCTTCTTGTTATAGTTTGCACCATCCCAAAGTAACTTTTTTCTACCATCGTGCCATCTTTGTCTCACCGCGATGGTCACCATCCATCCCTAGGTAAAAACTCACATTGCCGCTGCTCAGTTGCTGTTGACTAACTCTTCTCTATCTCACCATTACTGCCACCATCTCACGGTAAGACAACTTATCTTCATTTTGGCTTTGCCGAGATGATTAGGATTGTCTAGTTAGTGTGAAGAAGATGATGATTTTTCTCCCACATACCCAATATCTTATTTTTACAATTAACCCTAATTTTTTAACTGAAAATTATCGAGGGTAATTGAATTACTCCTTATTACTTGCAGTGGATTATTAATTTAAGATTAAGGAACTAGGAATATGAATTTGGATAGAGGAGCGTGAGAATAGAATGAAAAAGCATTTGTGTTAAAGGGGGATCTTATAAACATAGCATGTCTAATCCAATCATACATCTAAAGAATGTATATTTTATTAATCGTTCTTGAAATTGTTGAGAACTCATAGAAAGCAAACAATATGAACTACGCAAAATAGGTTTTTTGTGTTGCTAGTAATTGCTAACTTATGTTTAGAAACGAGAAAAATCAATGTGTTGTTAATGGTCTTATATCTCTTTATGCTAGTCTTAACGATTATAAGTTATTCTATCTTTTTGTTTGCTTGACTAGTTCCTTGATTGAACCATTACTATTGTCCTTAGATGTGTGATATAATATCTTGGTCATGACTTTCAATCTTTACTATTAGTCTTTTTTTTTAAACTACTTTATGTAAGAAGATTCATGTTTTAATTTGGTTGAAATTACAATAATTGAACTGCCAAATATTGTTGTTTGGTTAACAAGTGGTTTGAGGCATTAGGGACTTTCAAAATGGCATCTTACGAGATTTGGCAACCCTAATTCCAAAGATAGTGATCAAACCTTAAGTATGTAGATTATTTTGAATGAGAAAATATTAAGGCTTCTCTTACACATCTAAAATTTAATACCTTGATAGTGCTCCAACACCTTCACCACCAAAAGAGACCATCAACAACATTTCTCTAGATCTATTATCAAAAATTCTTTCTAGCATCTTTTGTAAAACCTTAAGTCTTTATCAAGTGAGAACCACCTAATTTTTTTTGTAGGTCACGTGAACTTGATATTGAGAAAATAATTTGAAGGTTCTTATAAGAGATTTCTCTAGAGGTACGAAAAATTGATTTCTTTTTCCAGTGAACTTCAGGAATATGTGTTCCTATTCCTATTAATAAGAAGGACTTAATTCATTTTGAATTTAGTTGTATTGCGATGGTTTTTAGGAAAAAAATTATATATTTATTTTCATCATTAAGTTTACTAGGTGGGAATTATGTGGATATAACACAAAAATGTAAGGAGAGATTACTATGTATATTAGCATTTTATCTGTAAATATTTGTGTGACACAATCTTTGGTCTCTATCTTCGTTTGCCTGTTTAATAGCAAACAACGGAGTAGAATCTTGAAAACGGAGTAAAATATCACTTTTGCATCATTATCAGGTCTTTGGGTAGCATATTTTTTCAGGCTTCCTTTTTTTTTCTAAAAAGAAATGTGAATGTATCTATTCTAGTGGGTCAAAAATAGTAAGTGCTCCACATATGTGTGCTATCTACTTGTTGGACTGCTATTGCTAAGAACAAATAGACTTGAGAAATCTGCAATCCTAATGAAAAACACTAGGACCTTTTAGAACACGCTTGTGTAAGTTTGTTTGGCAATTATTCATTTAAATGTGTTTGTGAAGTTGATTATGAGACTATGCTACTTTGAGGTCTTCAAGTACGCATCTATTTTTTGAGGAAAATCCATTAGCAACAAACTTCTTGTACACTTGATTTTTATGAGATTTTGTAGTAGCAATTCCTTGATAAGCTAGTATTGTTACGCGACGCCTTCCCGAGGTTCCTTGGAAGGGCGACGTAAGGCTAAGCAACTGATGTCAGTGCAGTTGCTGTCCGCCAACCGAGGTCCCCTCCATACGCTAGACGAGATTGTCAGTGTCGTACGGGAAAATCAATGTCAAGAGCAATTGAGAGCACATAAATGAGAATTGAAATAAAGTTTGATTGCATTAATGAAAGCTATTACAAAAAGTCAACGCGGTGTCGAGGGAGAGAGACACCAGTACCGAGAATTTTTTGCTTGCTAGAAAGTTTTGATTGCTTGATCCCCCTAATAATGCTTAAAAAATTAAACAAAAGTTACAAGACTTGACCTAACTAAGCTAGGGAATCATAATGGAAATACATAGAATACAACTACTCTATATTTACAATGAAAAAGACTTAGTTCTCTACAAGGTAGAAACAGGTCCGTTGTCAGCAACCTTGTCTTTGGCATCACGATCTACGCACGTTCCGTTGTTTGCGTGCGCGGCGCTTTTGGAAGCTGCCTACGGATGGGCACTGGCGAGGGATATCGGTGGGGCGACAGAGGCACATGCACACTTGTCACTTGGCGCAACCAAGACCACGGGGCCATCCGTGGCGCGAGGCATTGGGAGGCTTGACAAGACGCCACGGGGCCGTCCGTGACGCGAAGCGTTGGGAGGCTTGCCAGGACGCCACGGGGTGCGTCCAAGGGGTCATGGGGCATGGCTGAAAATCCTCCCATGACATTCTCCCCCACCTGAGTTGGCGACGTCCTAGGTGCCTTACTTGCAATATAATCTTCAATTAGGCTCTTGTAGGCTTTGAGGTTTGTTCTCCTATCCTAAGTATTCTCCTCTGCATCGCAACCCTGCCATTTCACCAAGAACTCTTGGTGATCCTTCCTTGAGGCGTGAATTACCCGATCATCAAGAATAGCTTCAACACGTCTTTTCCCAGTTGAATTAGGGCCTCAAATACTAGGTATTGTGAGTTGGCTCCGTGAAGGATCCTATGTGTCTTCCCGAAAAGGTTTCAGAAAGCTGACATGGAAGACGGGATGGATTTTCCACCAAGCTACGGTGTCCACCCGATATGCAACTTTCCCAATGCACCTTTCAATGGACAAGGGTCCAATGTATTTTTGCAATAGGCGAGGGTCACGAACCCCTGCAAACAAGTACCACTTTGGGATTTTGACCATCACTTTGCCTCCTACTTGGTATTCAACAAAGCGACGATTTTGATCAGCATGACTCTTCATCCGCTTTTAGGCTTTGACAAGATAGCTTCGCACTATCTCCAAATTTCGCTTCCATTCTTTTGAGAAGCTAGCAGATCGAGGAGATTTTGACATGTTTGGTGCATTCACGGTGTGTGGGAATAGCGGTTGCTGCCCGGTGACAATATCAAAAGTGTTTTTTTTTGTACTAGAGCTCTTTTGTGAATTGAAACACAATTGAGCAGCATCCAGAAGCTTCATCCAATTCTTCTGCGATCTGGTTACAAAGTGGCAGAGATATTCCTCCAACATACCATTGAACCGCTCCGTCTGACCATCAGATTGCGGATGAAAACTTGAGCTATGGCTCAATTTTGACCCGAGGCAGTTAAATAGTTGGGTCCAAACAGTTCTAGTGAAGCGTGAGTCGTGATCACTAACGATGTCTTTGGGCAGACCCCAATATTTGACGACACGAGAGAAGAAGAGTCGAGTTATATCTTCTACTGATATATATTATGTGGCTGATATAAAGGTGGTATACTTGGAAAACCAATCCACCACAACCAAGATAGTTGTGAGATCTCCGACCTTGGGAAATCTGGTGATGAAATCCAGGGAAACGATTTCCCAAGGTCTCTTTGGGACAACTAGTGGTTCCAAGAGTCCCGCTTGTGTCAAGCGATCTGACTTGTCCTTCTAGCATACTAGACAAGTCCTCACATACTGAGCAACATCATCGGCCATTTGAGGCCAATAATATGCACGACGAAGTAATGCTATGGTGCGTTCTTCACTTGGTCGGCCCATAGAGTATTGTGACATTCCGCCAGAAGAGTCCTTCTCAGATCTCCTCCTTTAGGAACATAAAGTCGGTTCCCTTTCACTTTTAGGAAACCATCTTCCATGTAGAACTAGCGAGTTTTTCCCTATCCTACCAGATCAACCAAATACTGTGCAGCAAGATCCTTGATGAGTAGATCCTATATCTGGTCTTTTATGGTGGTGGCTACTTTGCTCCCCCTTAGGGTGGCGAGTAGGCACACCGATGCTAGGTCAACTCTCTGAGTGAGCGCATCAACAACATGATTAGTCTTCCCACTTCGGTATTCCAGGTTGAAGTGAAATTCCGCTAGGAGTTCTTGCCACCGGGCCTGTCGGCCATTCAGCTTCGCCTGGGTCATGAAATGGCTAACAATTGTGTTGTCTGTCTTGACCACGAACAGGGTTCCCAGCAGATAGTTCCTCCAAAGGCGTAAGCAATGAACGACAACCAATAATTCTTTCTCGTGGGCGGCATAGCACCGCTCTACATCTTTCAGCTTCTGGCTTTCGTACGCTACGGGATGCCCTTCTTGTTATAAGACTTCGCCAAGAGCATAGTCGGAAGCATCCGTTTGTACCTCGGATAGCTTGGCCAAATCAGGGAGGGCCAAGATGGGGCTACTAGACATAACCGCTTTTAATATGTTGAAGGCCTCCACTCGCCTGGATCCCCGATCCCAAGGCGTGACCTTCTTGAGGAGTTCTGTCAATGGAACTACAATGAGGGAGTAATTTTTCACAAATCGCCGATAGAAATTGCATAGGCCAAGGAACGCCCTCAAGGAGTGGATATCCTTGGGCGGCAGCCAATCTATGATAACTTGAATCTTTTGTTGGTCCATATTGATCCGCCCTTCCTCAATGATATGTCCAAAAAAGTCAATCTGTTTTTTAGCAAAGGAGCACTTGGATAGCTTCACATATAATTCGTGCTCCCGCAATCAGGCTAGGACCTACCGCAAGTGCTCTAGGTGTTCTTCTAGTGTTTGGCTTTAAACCACAATGTCATCCAAATAGACCACCACGAATTCGTCAATGTACTCTCGGAAGACTTGGTTCATCAGGGTGCAAAATGTGACTGGAGCGTTAGTCAAGCCGAACGGCATAACCAGGAAGTCGAACGACCCATATCTTGTCACACATGTCGTCTTGTGTTCATCACCCTCAACAATCCGAACTTGCCAATACCCTGTCTTCAGTTCAACTTTTGTTAAAATCGTCGCACTCCCCAATCTATCGAACAAGTCTTCCATGAGCGGAATAGGATACTTGTCTTCACATTGATTTTGTTTAGAGCCCAATAATCCACACAGAGTCGTAGACTACCATCATGTTTCTTTTGGAATAGCACAGGGATCCATATGGGGACTTGGTGGGCACAATGATCCCTGTGTCTAGCATCTCTGTCAACTATCTCTGAAGCTCGATGAGTTTTTTCGGTTTGTAACATTCTATAAGGCGCCCGAGTGGGTGGCTTCGCATCCAGCACCAACTCAATCTCATGGTCCACAGTGCGCCTAGGCAGGATTCGTGTTGGCATATCCTGTGGCATGACGTCTTCAAACTCCAGTAGTATCTCCTTTATAGGTGTAGGAATGGGTCCCAAAGAGCGTTCTTCATCTTCAGTGCATAGGGTATCTAGGAACGTAGGTTCATGTATTTTGACTCTCTTCTTCAACTACAAGGCCGAGATGTTCTCAGCGGCCATCTTCATGGGCATTCACGTGATAATGCAGGGCTTAGGCCCATTTTCTCCCATCATCAGAAGCATGTCTACATATGGTACGGACATGGTGTTAGTTTGCCTCCAGAATTCCAACCCAACTATCAACTCGAAGTCATATATGATCACCACGCGCAAGTTGAATTTTCCTTCATAAGGACCCAACTTCACTGGTACTTCTTTGGCTATTCCACCCACTGGTTGAGGAGGTGAGTTGATAGCCTTGACATGACCTCTTCCCTTTCCTACAACTATACCAAGGCACTCCACCTGAGTTTAGGCCAAGTAGTTATGGGTAGCACCCGTGTCTATCATCGCCCAAATGGGCTTGCCATTTACCTCCAGTTCAACGAACATTAAGGTCCTCTCTTGTTTAAGAGGAGTCCTCTCATCTGCCTTCTTTTTCCCTTTCTTGGTGATTGGGCATGGGTCGTTCTTCGTACGGATACCAGCACTGGTTCTCTCTAATGCCCCAGAAATAGAGCCAACAATTGCATTAAAGGCACTTACTGGTTCGGTCTGCTTCACATCACTTCCTTCATCATTCGTCCCATCATCAAAAGCTTGATGGGTGTTAATCTGTGCATATGGGAATTCATTATTCCAATGTGGCCCACCGCAATGAAGGCATCCTGAAGGGGGCTTTCTCCCTCGAACATTGTTGTTGGACGCAACACTATTGCTGCATGAGGAAGGAGGCTTAAATTTGGTTGCACTCCGATCTCCCCCACATCTGCTAGGGACACCATTGATCCTTCCGAGTTTCCACTTGATAGTCCCCAAGGCATTCCGCTGCTTGGATCGCCTTGGGTAGGGTATCTACCCTTTGTCTTTGCAGCTCCATACAAGCATAAGGTTTTAACCCTTTCAGGAATGTGAAGAGTTTGTCTTTGTCCCCCATGTCACGTATGTTAAGCATGAGCGCAGAGAATTCTCGCACGTAATCCCGCATTGATTTGGTCTGGCGGAGCTCCCGTAGTTTTCTCCTTGCATTGTACTCAACATTTTCGGGGAATAACTGTAGGCGTATGGTTGCCTTCAGTTCTGCCCATGTCTCTAGAGAATCTTCACTGTCCTTGATGGCTTCGTACTTCACCCGCCATCAGAGTTTAGCATCATCCTAAAGATACATGGCAGCAGTTGCAACCTTCTTATCTTCTTCTAGGCCTCTAACGAGATCGAAGTACTGTTCGATATCGAAGACGAAGTTTTCCACTTCTTTAGCATTCTGAGCTCCACTGTATGGCTTTGGCTCAGGAATTTTTTGTTTTTGTGCCACAGGGGCGAGGTTCACAGCACCGCCGATTTGGTTTCCACCTCCTCGAAGCAAGCCTTGTAAAGCAACATTGACAACATTGAGCTGGCTTGTCAAGTTGTCTATAGTTTGTTGCATGACAGTCACCCTATCTGCCTCTTGTGCCCTGTAGACTAAATCCTCGTCACGCTCCTGTTGGAGGCCCTCTAATTTACCAAAAAATTTTGGCTGCCTTTTGCGGTTTCCATTTGCCGGTCTCCTTCAGAGTCACGACTGATGTTTTCTATGTCAACTTTGGCCTGGAGCATTCTGCGGTCCAAGTCGTCAAACCTTTGCACTAGGCTGGTTCTTAGTTCAGGTATCCACGATGGGTCGTAATATGTTAACCGTCTCTTCAAGGGCCGCAATGCGGTCCCCATGATTCACCATGGTAAGAAATGGTGGTAATGACAATGTGTTCCCTCGTCCGATGTCGAGCCTAGGATCGGATACCAACTGTTATGTGGCGCCTTCATGAGGTTCCTTGGAAGGGCGACGTAAGACTACAAAATTGATGTCAGTGCAGTTGATGTCTGCCAACTGAGGCCCCCTCCGTATGCTAGACGAGATTGTCAGTGTCGTACGGGAAAACCAATGTCAAGAGCAATTGAGAGAACATAAATGAGAATTGAAAGAAAGCTTAATTGCATTAACAAAAGCTATTACAAAAAGGCAACGCGGATTCGATAGGGAGAGGCACCAGTACAGAGAATTGTTTGCTTGTTAGAAAGTTTTGATTGCTTGATCCCCCCTAATAATGCTTAAAAAAAATAAACCAAAGTTACAAGACTTGACCTAACTAAGCTAGGGAATCATAATGGAAATACATGGAATGAAACTACTCTATATTTATCATGAAAAGGACTTAGTTTTCTACAAGGTAGAAACAGGTCCGTTGTTAGCAACCTTGTCTTTGGCATCACGATCTGCGCGCGCGGTGTTGTCTGCGCGCTACGCCGTTGGCAGCTGCCTGCGGTTGGGCGCTGGCGAAGGATATCGGTGGGGTGACAGAGGCACATGCGCACTTGTCACTTGGCGCAACCAAGACCACGGGGCCGTCCGTGGCGCTAGGCATTGGGAGGCTTGCCAGGACGCCACGGGGCGCGTCCAAAGGGTCATGGGGCATGGCTAGAAAGGCGCCCATAATAGTATATATGCTTGAAAACATCACGTAGTTATTTTCATGGCTATTAATGAAATTCATATGTGGTTATTAATTTATATTGATTTTATTTGTAATTTCTGGTCATACATTATGATGGTCAAAATCTTTTCTCATGGCAGATTACATTATGATCAAGAGTTGGAGAATCTTTCTGTCGCTTATTGTATAGCTACTTGAAAAAATAACTTATTACTTGCAAAATGACACTAGTTATTAGATTTGACTAGGTTAGCATTTTGTTATGTTTTTTACACTTCCAATTTATGGATTAATAATTTTGGTTGTTGCGGATTAATGAAATGCATTAAGATCTTTAAAGAGAATATTCATTTTTAAGGTTAATTAGAATACCAGGCATTAACTAACAATAGTGAAAAAAAATCTTTCTTTATAGTTAGAGGCAATAGGCAAAGTTTGTAAAAGTCATCCTTACTGCAATTAAATGAACTTTTATCAACAATAACAAAAGCTATTAAATAAATGAATAAAGCGAATTTCAAGTATAGCTTTAGGGGCTATTATATTTTCTGCCAAAAAGGGTTCTTTTTACCGGCTATTAAATTTACTTTTAGTGGTAATAATAAAATCTTCAAAATACAGGGCTTATGGAATTTTTGGTGAGTTTTAGTGTCCATTATAATTGCGTAATATTTGTCGCTAAATCTAAAGGACTTTTACCGGCCCCTTTACCAGCATTTAGATAAATGGACGCTAAAGCCTTTACCGACGCCAACTTCGGCGGCTAATAACTATTTGCTGGTAAATGTTTTTGCGGCCAATTCTGTTGCCGTTATAAAGCATTTTAATGCCGCTGAAAACCTTTTTTGTTGTAGTGCTAACAATATAACGCACGATTCTGCCGAGGTCGTTGACCCGATCTAGAATATGTGTACACTGCGGAGGATCGAGCGACACGAATCATAGATACATCTATACTGCTGAGGCATTCGTCCCGCTCCACAAGAAAGGAGGACATTTTATGAACCTCCACAATGAGAAGCTATCACAAGGCTAACACATAAGGATGTAAAATTTCTATTTAACGGTCGAGTAATTTGCAAAAAAAATCAAGTATATGAAATTTCGGTCATTTACTTTTTCCACTAAAAATTTCCAATATGATTCAAGTACTTCAGTTAATAAAGGATGCAAACATTACAAATAATTCATGATTTGGGTCCTAAACTATCCCGACATAGCATAATTAGTAGCTACACGTGGACTCTCGTCACCTCGTGCGTACGTAGCCCCCACAATTAGCAGCAAATATTATTTAAATCACCTATGGGGTAATTCCCTCTTACAAAGTTAGACAAGAGACTTACCTCGCTCCGAAGTTCGATAGTCGGCTCCAACACCACTCTAACACCTCAAACCGATGCTTGTCGATCCAAAACTATGCAAACAACGTGCAAACCAATCAAAATGTATACTCCAATGCTTGAAATTTACCAATTTGTAAAAACTCTTAACTCTGCTCGAAAAGTTGGTAGTGGGGCCCACGTCTCGAACCCGACGAAACTCACAAAATCCGATAACCCCTTCAATTATGAGTTTAATCATACTAATTTCATTCAAATCCGACTCCAAATCGCTATTCAAAACTCAAAAATTTGTTTTGTAAAATTTAAAAATTCCTTCCAATTTCTTCTTGAAAAATCAATAATCTAACACCGAATATGAAGATTAATCCATGAAATATATCACAAATGAGTCAAGAATGCTTACCCCAAGTTTTGCGGTAAAATTCCTCTCCAAAATCGCTAAATCCCGAGGTTCCCAACTAAAAATACGAAATAATGGCTCAAAGGTCCAAAATAGAGGACTTATAACACTGCCCCGACTTCCTTCTTCGTGTTTGCAAGCCTCCCATCGCGTTCGCAGACAACCTCTTCTTAGACAGCCTCTAGTATAAAGGACATAACATTTTGTACAAAATTCCAAATCGCAAATGGTTTGACTTTCTGGAAACTAGACATTAAGGGATATAACTTTCATATGTTGATAATCTCCCAATTCCTTATATATTGCTAGATATAAGCTTCCAAAGTCATCCCTGTGCAGCAGAGATTTCCAAATTCTTCCCAAATAGCCTGTAGTGTATCCACCACAACTTTTTATACACAACTCCAAATGACAAATGGTTTACCTTTCTAAAAACCAGACACCAAGGGCTACAACTTTTATATTTGGATTATCTCGAGATTCGTTATATATTGTGACATACAAGCTTTCAAAGTAGTCCAAAATGATCTGATAACACCTGAAACATACCCGAAACTCCCGAGGCCCTCGGGACCCCGTCGAATCACACTAACAAGTCAAAATACATAAAACGAACATGCTCGAGGCCTCAAATCACATCGAACAATATCAAAACCACGAATCGCACCCCAATTCAAGCTTTATGAACTTTAGAACTTAAAACTTCTACATTCGATGCCGAAACCTATCAAATCAAATCCGATTGACCTCAAATTTTGCACACAAGTCATAATTGACATTATGGACCTACTTCCACTTCCGGAATCAAAATCCGACCCCGATATCAAAAAGTATACTCCCGATCAAATTTCCCAAAAACCTC
Organism: Nicotiana knightiana; assembly: GCA_005239525.1. Taxonomy (NCBI): domain Eukaryota; kingdom Viridiplantae; phylum Streptophyta; class Magnoliopsida; order Solanales; family Solanaceae; genus Nicotiana; species Nicotiana knightiana. The sequence goes on from ML401036.1 coordinate 50,586, forward strand.
CAAATTTCCAACTATTTCCAAATGACTCTAAAACGACGTACAAACCTCCAAATCCAGATCCAGACGCGCCTCTAATACCAGAATCACCATACAGAACTATTTCCAGACTTGGAATCCAACGGACACCGATAACATTAAAAAATTAACTCCAACCCAAGCTTAAGAAATTATTAAACCTTCAAAATGCCAACCTGTCGTAATAGGCGCTGAAATACTCCCGGACCACCCGATACTCGACCCGAACATACGCCCAAGTACAAAATCATCATATGAACCTATTGGAACCTTAAATTCCTGATTCTGAGGTCGTTTACTAAAAATCCAAACCTTATTCTTAGGTCGTTTACTAAAAATCCAAATCTTAGTCAATTCTTCCAACTTAAAGCTTATGAATTTAGAATTTTCTTCCCAAATCAACTCCAAACCTCCCAAAATTCGATTCCAACCATACATATAGGTCATAATACCTTAAGTGAAGCTACTCCGGGCCTCAAACCACCGAACGACGCTCTAGAGCTCAAAACGACTAGTCGGGTGACCGTGATTTTTGTTTGGTAGTTGACAACAAGAGAAAGTGAGGGAGATGTTAATGGATTTACGGGCGGAGGTTTACAGGGAATTAATGCTGACAAGCATTTTGTGTTTTGGATGTAAAAAAATACTTTTTTTTTTGTTTTTAGTGTTTTGACATGTATCAAGTAACTATTGACATGCCCATCACTCCTTATGTTGAAAGTGGAGTTGGCCTAAAAAGCATGTAATAATATCAGTTTAAAGTTGTTAAGGGGGATCATAGAACCCCCGCAAAATAGAAGGATGCATCTGGCAAAGTGTAACAACCTCAATGGGGTAGTTATGTATTATCCCATTTAGTTGAAAACCCTAGGTTTTGATAAAAATGGGATTAGACCACGAGAGTGATTATGGAATTGAGTAGAAATTATATATTTGTGTTTGTGAGATTAACATTTATTTTCAAAAAATTTCGGAATTCGGGCACGTGAGCTTGGGGGTGAATTTTAGGAATCTTCCAAATGAATAATTACTCTTATAATTAAATTATGAGCTTTTGAGCATATATTGATTAGTTTTCATGACCTTTGTCTAATTACTCTAAAACTAGATTTTTTTGAAGCATTATACTAAGGAACTTCCAAATAGAAATTCAAAACATAACAGGTTTTAACACGTAAAAACAATGGTTGAATACACACACAACCCCTTCAACTTGTCTCATTATTTGAACACTTCAACTAGATGTGTGACCTATTAGACACTTAAAATAAGTTAAAAATGTGTCTATTGAACACATATAGCTGACATGGCATAGTGTTTGTTTCTCACCCACCATTTAGCGCGTGAATGGATGAGAACTTCATATTTCCACCCTAATCAATCTCTCATCTCCATCCTCCTACTACCACCTACCATCACCAAAATATTAATCTCGTCGTCAACTTTGATGCACCATCGTCAAATGTTAAAGGGTGGATACCAATTATTTTCACTCTTTACCATCGTATCATCTCATTCCACCACCATTTTTCTTCAAGTCCTTGCCCACCAGAGAGCAACATTGCATCAAGACGAAATAAAATTAAGTTTTTTTAAATTGAGCAAATAAGAAAAAGGAAAGATAGAAAGGTGTTCTGAATTCTGATGACATTCCAGGAAGTAATAAATTTAACCAGTTCTATTCCAATAACATATCATAAAATAAACTCATACTAGTATTCTTTTTCGACTAGATTTTTCTCATCAGCCAATGCTAATTGCTAATTGTTAACCAATTTCATTATTCTTGGGTCTAATGAATTAAAATATGTTATTTAATGGGGGAGAGAGATTATGGAGCATAACCTCATCAGTTAGCAAGTTACTGTGAGGTATCTCAACATCAGTCATACCTTCCAAGGCTAAACCTAGTTCATAAAACCCTTTCTGAGAAGAATCGCCAAAGCATAAACACACTCGTTCATATTATACCATTAGAGATTCTCTATATGCCAGAAGTCTTCTCCCAGATCACCCAAATCTCGGGGTGATACTTGCTCTATAAAAGGCAGATTTACTTCTCTTTCCCTAATATTACATGGTAAGGCTGTGTAGCATGATCTACATTTGGACATCTTTTCTTTTTCAAAAATCCCTCATGAATTATAAAGGTATTTCGAAGGTATTAAATGCATGTATAGAAACATATGTTTTTAAATCGTTATAGGTGATTGCGATTCACTTTCTCCCTAATTATTAAAGTGCAAAGTACATTTGCTTCATGTCCTATAAGGTAATCAAATTCATTCATTCTAGAGTAGATTGTGTTTGAAAAACTATGCAAAGGAGAAGAAAGATGAGTGTTCAGTGACTACGGGTATATCTATGTGTACCGAAATCACTTTGCTTGATGACCTAACTAGATTTATTAAGAGGCTTTATACTTTTTAATTAAATACATATACAAAAAGATTAATATCGCCTTTTTTACTTTTTGTTTATAGGATAGTAGTCTTAATTAAAAAATATTAAGCCTTTAATATCACCCAATAATATTATTATTATATTAGTAAAGGTTAATTTATGTTAATAAGATACTAGCCGTGTATTTATAATATTACCTTAGATATTATCGTAAAAAATATTATTTACTAATATAAAAAATGGAGGAGTCTAATTTAAAATTCTAAAATATTTTTACTGTTAAAATGAAGATAATCTTTCTTTCCTTTACTTCAATAAAGATTTCATATTTTTTTCTACAAAATTCAATATTATCTAAGCGAAAAGAATTTTGAAATTTATCATTAACAATTCTTGGGTTCTTAAAATTTTGGGGTCCAAAGCAAAGGCTTTACTAGCCTCCTCGTCGAATCACCCCTTAAATCTGTTATTGAATTGAGCCAGTAAAGATTATGTCACGATATCAAATAACATATTTGGTGATTGTTCATTACTAATATTAATTTTTTCGGGAGTAAAATTGGTAAATAGTCACTTTTTGGATCGATTATTAGAGTTTGACCGCCTTTTTTAATTATACTAGTAAAATAACCACTCAAAAATACTCATGCCTAAAATACGAAAGAACTCCAACAAAAAGTGTGATCATCTGACCGGTCGTTTTGAGCTTTTCCATTCTGTTCGGATATTTGAAGTCTTGAGTAGCATCATTTTATGTATTGTGATATTTTTGAATCGTCGGTTTTGGTTTTCAGGTTAATCAGGATTGATTTGGAAGAATGATTCTCAATTAGAAAGCTTTAAATTGGAAGAGTTGATCAAGTTTGACTTTTTGTGAGTTTACCCCATAACGGAGTTTTGATGGTTCCGATAGTTCCGGATGGTAATTTTGGACTCGGGTGTATGCTCGGATTTGCATTTGAATTTTTCTAGAAGGTTTCGGCACAAATTGGCAAAAATTGGAAGTTTGAAGGTTTGGTAAGTTCATAAGTTTGACCAGAAGTTGACTTCGAAGATATCGAATATGGATTGTGGTTCCGGGAATTGGAATAGTTTCGTTATATCATTTGGTACTTGCGTGCAAAATTTGGGTTCATTTCGGGTTGATTAGATATGTTTCGGCGTGAGTTTTGGAAATTAAAAGTTCAAAGTTCATAGATTTTGATTTGAGGTGCGAATTATCGTTTTGATGTTGTTATGTGTGATTTGAGACTTCAAGTAAGTCCGTGTTATGTTATTGGACTTTTTGGTATATTCAAACGGAGTCCCGAGAGGCTCGAATGAGTTTCAGACGAGGGTTAGATCACTTTCGTTACATAGTGCATTGCTGAAGGCTGCTGGTTCTGGTGTGATCGCACCTGCAGCTAATTTTGCGCAGGTGCGATGGCTGCAGAAGTGACAAAGGTGTTGCAGAGCGAGGTGAGTGCTGGGCGAGGAAGACCACATAAGTGGATATTTGGGTGCATATGCAGATGCGCAGGTGCGAGGTGATGGAGCGCAATAGCAAGGTATTTCGCAGGTCCGGATGGTGACTCGCACCTGCGATGTCGCAGAAGAGGATATTTTTTCCATAGGTTTGAGGGTCGAGTTCTAAACTTATACCGCAGCAGCGGAGGTTATGTCACAGAAGTGATGCCGCAGAAGCGACTAATGTGCCGTAGGTGCGAAAATGCTGGCAGAAGCTATAAATCGAGGGTCTTGGTTTTTTCTTCATATTTTGAGATGTGGGACTCGGATTGAGTCGATTTTTGGAGAAAATTTCATCACAAGGATTTAGGTAAGTATTCTACACTTAGTTTTGATCTTATTCCACGAATTTATCTTCTCTTTTTGGCAATTGGTTGATTAATTTTAAGAGAAATTAGGGGTTTTGGCCTAAAGTTTCATAAAACAAATTCTTGAGTTTTGAACATCGATTTGGAGTCGGAACTGAGTTAAAATAGTATGGTTGGACTCGTAATTGAATGGGTTGTTGGATTTTGTGAGTTTTGTAGGGTTCCGAGGTGCGGTCCCGGGGGTGATTTTTGGCCGGTTTTGGGTTTTATTAAGGATTCAATCTTTATCATTTGGAATTATTTCCTTGGGCTTTATCTGATGTATTCGAGTTGCTTTTGGATAGTTTTGAGCCGTTCAGAGGTCGATACGCGTGTGATGGCATCTTTGGAGCATCTCTTGACTTTCTCGGTATTGGTATTGGCTTGTTCGGGGTAAGTAACTCTTCTAAACTTAGTGCTGAGGGTATGAAACCCGAAATACATGTTATGTGATTGGTATTGAGGTGACGCACATGCTAGGTGACAGGCGTGTGGGCGTGCATTGTGTGAATTGGGACTCTGTTGTTTCCATGGAACTGTAGTGGTCCTACTTTGTTGATATCTGTGTTTTCACCATATGATAAAGTAATTGAACTGTCAATCATGCTAGAGATCATATTTAGGCTATATGCTGGTACTGTTGGGACCCATAGTGGTCGTTTCTTGCTATTGACTTGTTGATTGCATTGAAATTTTGTACTCAGTCATATTCTTTCATTACATATCATATCTCAGTCTCTGTTGTTATTTATTGATACATCATATCATCATTTTCGGGCTAGTTTCATGGAATTGTGAGCCCGTGAGAGTGAGACTGGAGAGATTGATGACTGAGTGAGACCAGGGACCTATTTGTGAGAATATTGTCATTATAGCATGTGAGTTCTCCGTGTAGCACATGAGTTGTCCATGCGGATCCAGATATTGATACCATAGCACGTGAGTTGTCTGTGCAGCACATGAGTTTTCCATGCGGATCCAGATTGATATTATAGCACGTGAGTTGTCGTGCAACACGTGAGTTGTGCGTGCGAATTATAGCTCTTGGGCTGTAGGATCCCCTCCGGAGGCTATACACCCCCAGTGAGTGTAGTGCTATCAAACATAATATTATGTTTGGGCTAGATCTGCCCTGATAAGTACTGAGTGACTGAGTATGTCGAGTGATTGAGCATGATGAGAAAAGAATGAGACAATGAGATTTAGTACTCTGAGAGTGTGCGTACATGAATTCATCACTGAGATGATTGCATTTGACATGCGTACTTGAGTTACATGCATAGGGATGCGTTTTCCTTCTGCTACCCAGTATTGGTGACATTTATGATTTTGCATGTATCTTGAAATGTAGGCATAGAGATGTACATTACTCGTGCTATCTACAAATGAAACATCCTAATTATTGTTGAAAGGATTTTTGGGAAAATCACAATTTTCAAACTTACTCATATTTTTGGCAATTTTGGTAAAAGATTTGGATTTTCACTGAGATACTTGAAAAGCATACCTATTTTTCTAGAACTGTGAACGAGCTGAGTATTTTATTTTTGAGATATTTCCTTATTTACTTTCCTTGCATTGTTATGAACTGCTATTGGTTGTTGTGTTGGACCCGACCTATGTTACGACTCGTCACTACTTTCAACCTAAGGTTAAGTTTGTTACTTACTGAGTACATGGGGTCGGTTGTACTCATACTACACTTTTGCACCTTGCGTGCAGATGTTGGTTGCTGCTGTTGTTGTGTTCGATGGGAGCTGGAATTGAAGATGTACCTGCGTTCTGGTTGTAGCTGCCTCTTGTTCATGGTAGCCTTAGATCTATAAAACTATGTTTATATACTTTTCAATCAGATGATGTATTTACTTCCTTTCAACTTTGTAAACTCTATTTGTCACAACCCCAAAATCAACCCGGTCGTGATGGCGCCTATCGTGGAACTAGGAGAGCCTACAGTCTTAACCAATTCGATTTCTATCATGACAATATTTAAATATTACCCTTTTTCATCAGAGGAGAACCGAAATAAAAGATAGATTCAAACAAAAATACTGCAAAAAGAGAAATCCCAAAATCTGGTGTCACTGAATAATGAGCCAATACTACAACTGTTCCCAAAATTTAACAAGACAACTTTGTTTGGAAATAATCAATAAAAATACACAAGGAAGATAGGGAAAGAGATAGGCGGGTCTGCGATCGCCAAGAAACTACCTCTTCCTCTCCGAAAATGATTCGCAACCAAAATGATCAATTGGCACTACCATGGCCAGGGATACCTATATCTGCACACAAGGTGCAAGGGGTAACGTGAGTACACCAACTCAGTAAGTAACAATCCCAAATTATAGCCTGAGAGGTAGTGACGGACTAAACCTCAACATTTGCAACGTAACCAATGTACAGAAATTTAGGCATGCTTTCAGTTAATTAGACAGCTCAAGGTGATAAGACAAGTACGGTTCTGAACAATTTAACATATATAACTCAATGTATTCTACATGCCAATGCATCAGCAGTATGAAATTCACAATGTGCTCCCCTATCAAATACTCGTCCACTCAGTAATGTATATGGCTCGCATGGCCCAGGGAAGATCCATCCCAGAATATATACATATTAGACAGAAGTCACTCAGTACTGGGGAAGGTCGATCCAGCCCTATGGAGAAGATCCATCTCCAGATAATGATACATCTCACAACCACTCGGTACTATATATGGCTCGACGGCCCAGGGAAGATCCATCCCAGAATACATATACACTTCACTAACATCAATTGCTCAGTACCGGGGAGAAACAAGCCCATCCAGCCTCATGGAGAAAATCCATCTCCGAACATAAACACTTCGGACAAGATCCATGTCCAGGGAAGATCCATCCCTCAAATATCACTTCGGACAAGATCCATCCCTCAAATATCACTGCGCTCATTGGGGGTGTGTTACAGACTCCGGAGGGGCTCCTACAACCCAAGCGCTATCATAAGCCAGGTCCAGGCATAATCAATATAACATGCTGCGGCGTGCAGCCCGATCCCATATCTGTCACTCAATATCAGGATTTCAGCCTCACTCAGTCATCACTCTCATGTATTGCTCACATGGGCTCACAATGCATGAACTAGCCCGAATCAATGATATAATGTGCAAAATCAACAATTAACGAGACTGAGACATGATATGATATGCTATGACAGGACTGAGTATATAATATCAATGAAATACATGAGATGATAGAAATAAATGACCACTCCGGTCTCAAAAGTGTCGGCGTAAAGCCTTAACATAATATCTATCATGGTTTCTAGCATGTTTGCATTAAGACGACTGCTCGGGTCTCAACAGTATCGGCGTGAAGCCTTAACATAACATTTAGCATGATTTCTAGCATGTTTACATTTATCACATTAATATAGGCACAATTATCATCAAGGGAGAACCACTAAACGGTGCATGGAATGAACCAGGTCATAAGTCTCATGGTGCACGCTCGCACGTCCGTCACTTGGTATGTGCATCACCCAATTTAAATCACATAATCGGTAGTTCAGGGTTTCAAACCCTCAGAACCAAGTTTGGAAGTGTTACATACCTTAATCAAGCCAAAACTCTACTCCGCAATTCCCTTGCCGCTCGACTCGGCCAAAAATCGCCTCGAATCTAACCAAAATTAGTATTATATCATTAATATATGCTAAAGGAGCGAGGCCCACATCAAATTATCAAATTACATCACAAATCCTGAATTCAGCCAAACTCGACCCGGGACCACGTCTCGAAATCCGATAAAAATCACGAAACTAGAATCCTTACACTCTCACGAGTCCATACATACCAAATATATCAAAATCCGACGACAAATGACCCCTCAAATCCTTAAATCAAAGCTTCAAATTTCCAAGCCCTAACCCCTCAAATCATACCATTAAATTCCACTAATTCCATGCTTAATCAGTCAAATACCATCATAGAATCGAGTTTTAGGTCCAAGAAACTTAACTCCACCAAAATCCCTTGAAACCCCTCTTCAATTTGCTCCCCAAAGCCTCAACCCGTATGAAATATGATGACCAATGCCTAAAATTCGCGAAGGCAAGTATTTATATGCTCTGCCCAGGGGTTCCGCACCTGCGGTCACTTGCTCGCACCTGCGGACTCGCACATGCGGTCCCAGGTGCGCATCTGCGAGTTTCACTTATGCTCCCATTTTCCGCATCTGCAGTTTAACATTCGCACCTGCGGGCTCGCAGGTGCGATACTTCTTTCGCATCTGCGGAAGCTGCCCAAGCCTCCATTTTCCGCTCCTGTGGCACATTCTCCGCACCTGCACCCATCGCACCTGCGGATTCCCGCCCGCAGGTGCGGCCACACCAGAAAAATCACACCAGTAGCCTTTCTGCTTCATTATCCAAATCCAAACCTTCTGATGACCATCTGAAATCACCCTGAGCCCCTCGGGGCCTCAACCAATTATACCGACACGTCATATATCATCACACGGACTTAGTCGAACCCCCGTTACACTAAAAAATATCATCAAAACACCAAATAAATCCAAAATTAAAGCCTAAGGATTTCTAAACTTCTAAAATTCGCCAACGATGCCGAAACCAACCAAACCACGTCCGAACGACCTGAAAATTTGCACACACATAAAAAATGACTCTAAGAACTTATTCCAACTTCAGGAATTCCATTCCGACCCCGATAGCTAATATTGCACTACCGACCGAAAATCGCCAAAAATCCAATTTCACCAATTCAAGCCTAGTTCTACCCCAGACCTCCGAATAATATTCTGAATACACTCCTAAGTCCCAAATCACCTAACGAAGCTATCTAAACCATAAAAACCACATTACGATATCATATACCTATAAGTCAACTTCCGGTTGACTTTTCCAACTATTGAACCAAGTTAAGAGACTAAGTGTCCCATTTCTCTCCAAAAATCGCTCTGAACCCGAGCTAACTAACCTAACACAACATAATGGGGTTGAACCACATATAATGAAGCAGAAACGGGGGAAACGAGGCTAAACCTCTCGGAACGACTGATCGGGTCGTTACATTCTCCCCCATTTCAACATACGTTCGTCCTCGAACGTGCCTAGAGTTGTTTCAAAAACCATCAAAATGGCCATGTAATCCTACCATGCACATACCCGGGGGTGACCCCACGTCACCCTTTCCCATATAGGTCCAATAGCACAACATCGCTGAAACTTTGCAATCCAACCTAATCCATAAACCTTAGAACCAAATTTCCACTTCTGAAATAATTTATAAGATCAAAATCCCACATCTATAAGCTCTTAAATCCGGACAACCTGTACCAAACCTTCCCCGTAACCCAAGATGAAATCATATGATATGCCACATCACTCAAATGCTCATAGCGAAAGTTTCTAATCACCGCAACTGTTCAAACAACCAAATGCCGGTAATAACCCTACTATCAAACACATACCCTTTCTAACACCTTCATATACTGCCAATGATGAAAGAGACACACAGAAACCCAAAATCATTTGTCAGATCAACAAGTGATGGAACTCCCTCTCTTCGATAGGAAATATAGCAAGACCTCTAAGCCGATCAACATCACTATCCTCCCAAATATACCGCAACCAAATCTGGATAACCATTTTAGGTCCGACGATCTCATCTCGTCTACCACAACCACTCTAGCAACATGACATACCAATACGGCTTAAAGCCACAACCCGTGCAATCCGTGCACTAATAAGCAACATTCCAGATGTACTCAAACATGGGAAAATGACATCAAACTAGAGAACCGTCCCGCAAGATCAACGAGTATCACCACAATGCAATGCTAACAACGCCTCACACATCGTAGAACCATAACACATGAATCTAACTCGAAGGATCATACCTCCACATAACTTCACTACAATGAGTGACCCCATCCAAACACTGATCCACATGAACTACTTCGGGCCACTTTTCTTGAAATCAATAACCATGCGCAATTCGACATCAAGTACCCAGAGTGCATTGCCATAACCACGGGGAATCAGACGATACGATGCCATACGAACCTAAAAGAACATGATCAATACGCCTCAATCCCTCAATACCAAATTACTTACCTTACTCAAATCCCGCTATAAAGCCCCAATAGAACCACACCATATGTGCATATAGCTAACAATCACAACTCCTCGCAACACCGAAGGGTAACTCATAGATCACTCCAGAACACGAATAAGCTCAATGACAATCGAATGGTACATCCCTCAACAATAGAAATTCGGAGTCAACAATTTTGACCCGGTGCAGAACACACACCCATACTGAGCCTACCAATGAACCCTGAATCAACTCTGATCACCCGCAACAGATAGATAACTCTCCGAAAGTTCACAATGACTGAATCATGGCACATACTAACATCTGACTAGCCCTGCTCGCATGTTCATAGTCCGCAACTACAAAATAACCTGTTCATGAGAACTCTCAGTCTCGAAGTCCATGAAGCGCACAAATCACCATGTGTGATCCCAACTCCACCGCTCGAATACATAACATACCTCTAATAGTAAGCCATTCCACGAGGGATACTTCTAAAGTTCTTCTGTGCCACCAAGAAAAATTGAATATCAGCAGTCGATCTAACACGAGAGCGCCGCAATACCAATGAAGCACCCTTAACTCAAACACATTGCCCTTCCTGAAATGGATACCCTCATCAAGCCACACCAATTAGTGATATCATTTACCTAGTCATCTGAAAATGCCCATGCTGCCTAAGAATTTATGACCCTTCTCCCAGAATTGAATCGTTACCTCACACATGCAAATCTCAACCCTACACAACATACCGCATACACCATGCCATCCTACGATAAATATGAGAACTTCATTATCCATTTCGAGCCACAAGCAACTACGTACTCAACTAGCCAAGAACTTTCCATTTGATTCCTTCTAGAAGAAAATCACTATACATTGCATGCCCCTCATGCCAGTAGAAAATATACACCTCTAATTGTGGTAGAAGCCATCAAGGACTCTCCGAATCCCATTTGCACAAAACCAAGCCGTCAGGACTGAATTCTTCTAGTTCAACTTAGCTACGCAGGCCGTAAAAACCCAGGAGCATTGCCCCGAATCACACGTAGAGCATTACCACATCATGAGCACCCAACGAACCGATCTTACTCATTACCATGCCGACCTAATCTACTACCAAGCTGTCCTATTTTCTCCGAGTCCCTTATGAATTACCTTCTAATTGATTCTTCTCCTCGCCATAGTACCAAAATCATCAACCAGAAATCACCACGCGAGACCTTAACACAGAACCACATCACCCTAAGGCTCATAAACCGCTGAATATCTTTTAAGCACTCCAAAGTACCACATCTCAAATACTTACTCTAAAGAGACTTGCGATGAATTTAAGTTGTTTTCCCTTTCATGATACCGGAAGGTAGAATCGATAATAACATAGCAATGCCACAAGTCTTGACACCTCCCAATGAGAATCTTAGTTTCTACCCAAGCAGACATCTTGAAGATTCCAAATTTTTATACATAAACCTTGGATCCATCAGAACCATTCTCGAGAGTCGCCCACTCTACGAAATTTTTGATTAAACTAATCAAACAGATCGAACGGTTTGTGCCCCATTAACACACCAACACCTAAGGGAGTAACCCATACTCCTAAATAACCCAACAAATTCCTGCTCCATACACATTACACCTTTTACCGACACAACTCAATCATTCAATAGGACCCATTTTCCCATAGGGTGTAATATAACCCGTACCCATAAATTTCCATTACTCGAGTCATTCTCAAACTCCACCTCTGCAGGTCATAACTTATTCACTAGAATACCTCGAACTGAAATCAACACAACACTCAATTGTGCACTAACTTATCATTATCAGACTCCCCAACTTGGCTCAAAGCCATAGATCAAGACAAGCAATAATTGCCAATGCCCATACGCTATCACTGCCACAATACCGTAGTGAGATTCAACTAAATCCTCCATAAGCTCATATACACAAACCATCTAATATCTCAAATCATCCGCAAATCTCGGTTCACCATTGAACTCATAACACAACATGAAGATCAACTTCACTCCATAACTACACTACATGAGAAGTCCTTTAATGTATTCACAGCTCGAGGCCATAAGCCAACTCAAGACAAAAGTCAAACACTCAATGGTTCTTGCTACATCTCCAGCCAATTCTTTTTGTCACAATCAAACAATATGAACACATCTCACCATCGAATCACACTCACCACATAGTCATCCAGTCACAAAAATTCTACCAATAAGGACACAAACAGACATATAAGTCCCACATGCACGTGCCCACACAATCAAAATCTCAGCACTCAAGCCACAGACAAAACCCGGCCTCAAGTCCTCCAGACCGGCCCATATCAATATGCAAAAGAAATAACATCTCGCACCTCATCCATGAAAATCACAAGCCGTCGATGCACAACTGATACCGAGCGCTCACGTGCACATTTGAATACACGGAAGGAATTTAAAGAGTTACACTTTTGGCTGAATAATGAATTCGCACGACTAGAATTCAAGAATGTGGGATTTTTCCTAAGGGTTCCGCAACCTCTTGAAGATAAGTACAGGCGTCTCCGTACCGATCCGCAAGACTCTACTAAACCTGCTCATGACTCGTGAGACCTATGTAATCTACGCTCTGATACCAACTTGTCACGAACCTAAAACCAACCCGATCGTGATGTCGCCTATCGTGGAACTAGGCATGCCTACACTCTTAACCAATTCGATTTCTATCATGACAATATTTAAATATTACCCCTTTTCATCAGAGGAGAACCGAAATAAAAGATAGATTTAAATCCAAAATACTGCAAAAAGAGAAATCCTAAAATTTGGTGTAACTGAGTCATGAGCCAACACTACAACTGTTCCCAAAATTTAACAAGACAACTTTTTCTGAAAATAATCAATAAAAATACACTCGGAAGATAGGGAAAGGGATAGGCGGGTCTGCAATTGCCAAGCAGCTACATCGTCCTCTCTGAAAATGATCCGCAGCCAAAATGATCAATTGTCACTACCATGGCCAGGGATACATAGATCTGCACACAAGGTGCAGAGGGTAACGTGAGTACACCAACTTAGTAAGTAACAAGCCCATACTGTGAACTGAGAGGTAGTGACAGACCAAACCTCAGCATTTGCAACGTAACCAATGTACAAAAATCTAGGCATGCTTTCAGTTAATTAGACAACTCAAGGTGATAAGACAAGTACGGTTCTGAACATTTTAACATATATAACTCAATGTATTCTACATGACAATGCATCAGCAATATGAAAAACACAAAGTGCTACCATCTCAAATACTCGTCCACTCAGTACTGTATATGGCTTGCATAGCCCAGGGAAGATCCATCCCAGAATATATACACATAAGACATAAGTCACTCAGTACTGAGGAAGGCCGATCCAGCCCTATGGAGAAGATCCATCTCCAGATAATGATACATCTCACAACCACTCGGTACTATATATGGCTCGACGACCCAGGAAAGATCTATCCCAGAGTACGTATACACATCACTAACATCAATTGCTCAGTACCGGGGAGAAACAGGCCCATCCAGCCTCATGGAGAAAATCCATCTTCGAACATAAACACTTCGGACAAGATCCATGTCCAGGGAAGATCCATCCCTCAAATATCACTGTGCTCATTGGGGGTGTGTTACAGACTCCGGAAAGGCTCTTACAGCCCAAGCGCTATCATAAGCCAGGTCCAGGCATAATCAATATAATATGCTGTGGCGTGCAGCCCGATCCCATATCTGTCACTCAATATCAGGCTTTCAGCCTCACTCAGTCATCACTCTCCTGTCTCGCTCACATGGGCTCACAATGCATGAACTAGCCCGAATCAATGATATAATGTGCAAAATCAATAATTACCGAGACTGAGATATGATATGATATGCTATGACAGGACTGAGTATATAATATCAATGAAATACATGAGATGACAGAAATAAATGACCACTCCAGTCTCAAAAGTGTCGGCGTAAAGCCTTAACATAATATCTATCATGCTTTCTAGAATGTTTGCATTAAGACGACCGCTCGGGTCTCAACAGTATCGGCGTGAAGCCTTAACATAATATTTAGCATGATTTCTAGCATGTTTACATTTATCACATTGATAGAGGCACAATTATCATCAAGGGAGAACCACTAAACGGTGCCATGGAATGAACCAGGTCATAAGTCTCGTGGTGCACGCTCGCACACCCGTCACTTGGCATGTGCGTCACCCAATTTAAATCACATAACCGGTAGTTCGGGGTTTCGATCCCTCAGAACCAAGTTTGGAAGCGTTACTTACCTCAATCAAGCCAAAACTCTACTCCGCAATGCCCTTGCCGCTCCACTCGGCCACAAATCGCCTCGAATATATCCAAAATCAGTATTATATCTTTAATATATGCTAAAGGAGCATAGCCCATATCAAAATTATCAAATTACATCACAAATTCCAAATTCGGCCAAACCTGACCCCCGAGCCCATATCTCGGAATCCGATAAAAATCACAAAACTAGAATCCTTACACTCTCACGAGTCCATACATACCAAATATATCAAAATCCAACGAAAAATGACTCCTCAAATACTTAAATCAAAGTCTCAAATTTCCAAGCCCTAACCCCTCAAATTATACCATTAAATTCCACTAATTCCATGCTTAATCAGTCAAATACCAACATAGAATCGAGTTTTAGGTCCAAGAAACTTACCTTTACAAAAAAATCCCTTGAAATAACTCTTAAATTTGCTCTCAAAAGCCTCAACCCGTATGAAAATATGAAGAACAATACCTATAATTCGCGAAGGCAAGTATTTATATGCTCTGCCCAGGGGTTCCGCACCTGCGGTCACTTGCTCGCACATGCAGTTCCAGGTGCGCATCTGTGAGTTCCACTTAAGCTCCCAGTTTTAGCATCTGCAGTTTACCATTCGCACTTGCGGGCTCATAGGTGCGATCCTTCTTTCGCATCTGCGGAAGCTGCCCAAGCCTCTATTTTTCGCTCTTGCGGCACATTCTCCGCACCAGCGCCCATCACACCTGCGGCTCTGATGCGAGGCTAGAATGCATAGTTTAATATGTAATATACCATACATTTGAGGTGCATTAATGATAAAAATACACTTGTTATATGCTTAATAGAGTTTATTTTATGTGTAGGTGAATTGGAGATGGAAACGGAGCTAAAGGGATGCAAGTACGTCGAAAATACGCAAAAGGAGACACCCGGGCGATAGCCGGGCGTTTGCCCCCTAAAGCCTGACCCTACCTGGCATTAGGGGGACGTTTACCCCATAAGGCCAGGCAGCCCCTGGCGTTAGGGGGGCGTTAGGGCCCAAACGCCAGGCCTGCCCTGGCCTTAGGGGTGCGTTAGAGCCCAAACTCCCAGGGTTCCCAGTTCGGCCAAATCCGAGTTTTGACGAGTTTAAGTGTTTCCCGGTTGAAATAGAAGTCTCCTACACGGTTAGGGTTCGCCCTAAACATATAAATAGACACCAAACAACAAAACTTAAGAGGATTCTAGGAGAGAGACGGAGGAGATTCGGAAGGATTTCGATGGATTCAACAAGAAAACACCATAGAAGTGACAAACATTGATTTCTACATCTAGTATTCATTACTTTGTATTTCAATTATGCAATTTATTTTAGTTTTGATTCTCAATAACATGAGTAGCTAAATTCTTTAGTCTAGGGTTTTGGTAGAACCCGTTGGGGATGAATTCAT
>MDKJ01147033.1:0-42211 GCA_005239525.1 Nicotiana knightiana
CATATAAATAATGCCTCCAAATCTTCAGCGCGTGAACAATGGCTGCTAACTCCAAATCATGAAATGGATAATTCTTCTCGTGGATATTCAACTGACGGGAAGCATATGCAATAACCTTTTCATCCTGCATCAATACTGCACCAAGTCCAACCCGAGATGCATCACAATACACAGTATATGGCCCTGAACCTGTGGGCAAAAACCAACACTGGTGCCGTGGTCAAGGCTGTCTTGAGCTTCTGAAAGCTCGCCTCACACTCATCTGACCACCTGAACTGGGCACCCTTATGAGTCAACCTGGTCATCGGGGCTGCAATAGATGAAAAGCCCTCCACAAACCGATGGTAGTAACCTGCTAAGCCCAAGAAACTCTGAATCTCTGTAGCTGATATGGGTCTAGGCCAATCCTTGACTGCTGAAATCTTCTTGGGATCCACCTAAATACCCTTCGCTGATACAACATGGCCAAAAAATGCAACTGAACTCAACCAGAACTCACACTTCAAAAACTTAGAATACAACTGACTGCCCTTCAGAGTCTGGAGAACGACTCGAAGGTGTTGCTCGTGCTCCTCTCGGATGCGGGAGTAAATCAGAATATCATCAATGAAGAAAATCACGAATGAATCCAAATAGGGCCTGACCACTCGGTTCATCAAGTCAATGAAAGCAACTGGAGCATTTGTCAACCCGAATGACATCACGAAGAACTCATAACGCCCGTACCGAGTGCGAAAGGCTGTCTTAGGGACATCGAATTCCCTAATCCTCAACTGATGGTAGCCAGATCTCAAATTAATCTCGAAAATACCTTGGCACCCTGAATCTGATCAAACAAGTCATCAATCCTCGGCAATGGATACTTGTTCTTGATGGTAACCTTGTTCAATTGCCGATAATCTATAGACATCCTCATCGACCCATACTTCTTCTTAACAAACAACACCGACGCACCCCAAGGAGAGACACTAGGCTTAATAAAGCATTTATCAAGCAGATCCTGCAACTGTTCTTTCAACTCCTTCAACTCTGGCGGGGCCATACGATATGGCGAGATAGAAATGGGCTGAGTGCCTGGAGCCAACTCAATGCAAAAGTCAATATCCCTGTCGGGTGGCATACCCGACTGGGATATTGAAAACACCTCCATAAACTCATGGACTATGAGCACAGACTTCATATAAGGAACCTCGGCACTAGAATCACGAACATAATCCAAATAGGCCAAACACCCCTTCTCAACCATGCTCCGAGCCTTCATATATGAGATAACCTTGCTGGAAGAATGACCAGGAGTCCCCCTCCACTCCAGTCGAGGCAACCCTGCTAATGCTAATGTCACGGTCTTGGCATGACAATCCATAATGGCATGATAAGGTGACAACCAATCCATCCCCAAAATGACATCGAAATCAACCATATCAAGGAGCAGAAGATCTATACTGGTATCAAGACCCCCAATAACCACTACACACGAACAGTAGACACGATTTACCACAATAGAATCACCCACCGGTGTAGACACATATACAGGAGTACTCAAAGAATCACGAGGCATAACCAAATAAGGAGCAAAATAAGACGACACATAAGAGAATATGGACCCCGGATCAAATAAAACCGAAGCATCCCTAATGCAAACTGAAACCATACCTGTGATAACTGCATCAGAGGCCTCAGCCTCAAGTCTGGCTGGAATAGCATAACATCGGGGCTGGGCCCCATCCATCTGAACTACGTCCCTGGGACGGCCTCCTGCTGGCTGACCTATACCCCTAGTAGCCTGGCCTCCACCTCTAACTGTCTGACCTCCACCTCTAACACCTCGACCCCTACCTCTGGCTGGCTAAGCGGGTGGTGGAGCACCTGGTGCGGGAACCATAGCACGAGAATCTTGGTGATGAGAACTGCTCGAGGCTCGAGGCTCGAGGGCAAAATCTAGCAATGTGCCTCTGATCATCACAAGTATAATGAGCCCTCGGCTGCTGAGGCTGCTGACCCTGAAACTGGCCCTGACGACCTGAGTAACCACTCTGAAAAATCTGAATCGGTGGTGCACTGATAGGAGCTGATGGTGCACTGTAGAGAAACTGATCAGAATACTGCATATGAGAACCACAGCCACCTGGAGCACTGCGAGAAACCTGAAGTGTTGACTGAAACGGTCTAGGAGGATAGCCTCTACCAAAAGAATCCCTGCCACCAGATGAGGCACCATTGAACCGGCCAAAATGACGAGGCCTCTTGTCAGACCCCTGACCACTGCTCTGCGATAAACCATCTCGACTCGCCTGGCCACATTGGCCGCATCCTGAAAGGAAATATCACTCCCTGTCTCTCTGGCCATCTACAGTCTAATAGGATGATCTAGCCCCTCAATAAACCTCCTCACTCTCTCTCGTTCGGTGGGGAGTATAATAATAGCATGTCGGGCCAAGGTAACAAATCTGGTCTCGTACTGGGTGACGATCATAGAGCCCTGCTGGAGACGCTCAAACTGGCTCCATAGATCCTCTCTCTAAGTGATAGGAAGAAACTTCTCCAGAAATAGCTGAGTGAACTGGTCCCAAGTCAAGGTCGGTGATCCAACTGGTCCGGCCAAACAATAATCTATCCACCAAGTCTTGGTGGGACCTGACAAATGGAAGGTAGCAAAGTCGACCCCATTGGTCTCCACTATCCCCATGTTCCGTAGAACCTCATGGCAGCTATCCAAGTAGTCCTGGGGATCCTCTGAAGATGCACCACTGTAAGTAGTAGTGAAAAGCTTGGTGAAACCTGTCCAACCTCCACAAAGCATCAGTAGACATAGATGCTCCATCATCGGTCTAAGCCATAATACTCAGCTGAACTACCCCAGCTGGCTGAGCTACTGGGGTCTGAAACTGAGAAGCCAACTGCTCC
Organism: Nicotiana knightiana; assembly: GCA_005239525.1. NCBI lineage: Eukaryota > Viridiplantae > Streptophyta > Magnoliopsida > Solanales > Solanaceae > Nicotiana > Nicotiana knightiana. Next base: position 2,905 of record MDKJ01147033.1, read on the forward strand.
GGAGTGCGAGTAGCGGGAGTCTGGGCTCCTCCCCCAGCCTGAGAGACGGCTGGTGCTGCAGGAAGAAAACCTGCCTGAGCGACACTCTCCATGAGGCCCACTAGACGGACCAGGGCATCCTGGAGTACTGGGGTGGAAATGAACCCCTCAGGAACCTGAGCTGGCCCAACCGGGATTGTCTGGGCAGGAACCTCATCAGCAAACTCTACCTGAGGCTCCGCCACTAGGGCTGCTGCTATGGGCTGAGCTATGCCCCTACCTTGGCTTCTAGCACGGCCTCAGCCTCGTCCTCATCCCCTCGTAAGAGCTACAACAGGAGACTCGGGCTGCTGATAAGTAGATGAAGAAGTACGTGTTCTCGCCATCTGCGAGAGAATAGAATAGAAATTCAGTTAGCATTTAGAATTCAAATCTTACGACAGAGAAGAATAGATGTGAAGTTATTCCTAAACTCTGCAGCCTCTGGGGGATAAGCACAGACGTCTCCATACCGATCCCTCAAACTCTACTAAGCTTGTCCGTAAATTGCGAGACCTAAGCAACCTAGTGCTCTGATACCAACTTGTCACGACCCAAATTTCCCACCGTTGAGACCGTGATGACGCCTAATATTGAACCTGCTACGCAAGCCAACGCAAATGTTTATTTTTACCTTATTCATTTATTTTTGACAAATAACAGGTGATGTACAAATCAACGGAAATAAAAGGGCGGAAGAAAACAAAGTCTAACAACTTGATTAAATACCATTACGAGAATCAAAATACCAAACCCAGAATTTGGTGTCACAACTTCACGGACTATCTACGAATACTACAAATAAGGGGTTTGAACAAAAGTAAATACATCTATTTCTGGAATAGCTAGAACATAATATAAATGAAGTAGAAGGGGACGCCAAGGCCTGCGGTCGCCTGCAGGACTACCTCGGTGTCTCCACGTGGTCTGAAGGCAGCCTCCTTGCTCTAAGGTCATTAGGGTCCTGTACCAGGATCTGCACAAAAGTGCAGAGTGTAGTATCATCACAACCGACCCCATGTATTGAGTAAGTGTCGAGCCTAACCTCGGCGAAGTAGTGACGAGGCTAGGACACGACAACCAAAACAATCTTTGCAGTTTAACAGTATACAGAGAAAATAATGACAACGAGAAATAAGCAGCTAAGCATAAAGGAAAGGGGAACATGCTAGGGGAGGAAATATCAAATAATGAAAATAACGAGATAAAGCACAATTTAGATATCAATTTAAGCAACATAATAATAATACGAAAACAAGTGCACGCCATCACCCTTCGTGCTTTTAATCTCGTCCCACCATCAGAATTAATATATTCAGCACGACATCACCCTTCGTGCTTTTACCTCACAATATCATGGCACGACATTATCCTTTGTACATTAGCACTCATATCATGGCACAAAATCACCCTTCGTGCTTTTAAAATCACAATATCGACACGACATCACCCTTCGTGCATTAAAATTCACTCAAAATCTCACGCACGACATCACCCTTCGTGCTTTCACACTCTGCCTCGCCCAAACACATCAAATGACAGCAACCCAACAAGGAAATTAACAGAGTAAACAAAATAAAACCATAACGTCCCGGCAAGGGAGCCAACAGTGGAATCAGTACCATCCCGGCAAGGGAAAACAACTATATTAAATCTCACTTAGTACATAACTTCACATAAAAATCTTCAACTGAAACCAATACTCAACACTATTCAATATCAAGGAATTTCCACCAACATGGATAACTATAAAGTGAAACTCAAATATTACTTACGAAAAACCACATAAATCACAATATTCGACTCACGGGCATGCTTGACACCAACGTATAGGTACTTGTCACCTCATCTATACGTTGAACATGATACTTACACATAGCAAATAGGGCACAACACCTATTCCCTCAAGCTAAGATTAAGCCAAACACTTATCTCAAATTTCATTACCAGCACAAGCCTCAGTTACCGCCTTCCCTTTTGAATTTGACTCCAAATCACTTGTATCTAGCCATAATTAACTTAATAATATTAATAAATGCTAAATAATTCAATCCCAATGCTTAAGTATAGGTTTTCTATCATTCTTCCCAAAAAGTCAAAAATTGACCCCGGGCTCGCTTGGTCAAAACACAAGGTTCAGACCAAAACCCGATCACCCATTCACCCACGAGCCCGAATATGTAATTAGTTTCGAAATCTGACCCCAAAGCGAGGTCTAAATTCTAATTATTCAAAAATCCCTAACTCTACCCAAATTCCCAATTTTCTACCCTTAAGAACATGATTTAGGCCTAGAAATCTAATGGGTGTTAATGAAAATTGAAAAAAAACAAGTCTAAGAACACAACCTATGGTTTTGTGGTGAAATCCCTCTTCAAAAATCGCCCAAGTTTGAGTTTAAGTGAAAGAGTTATGAAAATTTTGAAGAATCCCGTAATTGGTCTGTTTTTAAAAGACTGGGCAAAAATATGCTATGCATTCGCGAAAAGGCCTGTGCGTTCGCATAGGCTGCCCCTCCCCTGCCCATCGCGTTCGCATCACAAGGGATGCGTTCGCATAGTGTTAAAACTATCCCAGCCCCAGCCCTTCCTATTCTACGCGATCGCGGCTGGCCGTGTGCGTTCGCGTAGAGTAAGCTCCTAAGGCTCCGCGTTCGCACCTGGTTCTATGTGTTCGCATAGTGCAAATCCTAGCCCCCTCCCATTTCTTTTTCGCGTTCGCGTGGGTTACCACGCGTTCGCATAGAGTAAAAACTCAGACACCAGATGCAGCAAAGAAACACCAAATTTTCTAAGTCCTAACAACTCCGACACCTATCCAAAACTCACCCGAGCCCTCGGGGCTCCAAACCAAATATATACACAACCTCAAAAACATCCTACGGACTTACTCGTGCGATCAAATCGCCAAAATAAAATCTTAAACAAAGAATTTAGCATTAAAATCAAAGGAAAATCTCAAAACTTCCAAAGTATCAAATTTTACAACTACAGGTCCGAATCACGTCAAACGACCTCTGTTTCTTACCAAATTTTACAGACACATCTTAAATATCATATTGAACCTGTACGGGCTCCGAAACCAAAATACGGGCCCGATACCACAAATTTCAAATATAATCAAATTCCTAAAAACTCTTATATTTTCAGAAAAAATAATTTCTTTCAAAAATTCATTTCTCGGGTTTGGGACCTCGGAATTCGATTCCAGGCATACGCCCAAGTCCCATTTTTTCCTTGGGTCCGTTTTCCCAAAATGTTGGCCGAAGTCAACTTAAATCAAAATTTTAAGGCAAAAACTAGCATTTTCTCAGTTTTTCATATGAAAGCTTCCCGGCTATACGCCCAGGTTGCGCACGCAAAATGAGGTGAGATAAAAGGAGGTTTTCAAGGCCTCGGAACACCGTTTTGACTTATAAAACAAGGGATACCTTTTGGGTCATCACAGTACAGTAGCTTAAATACATCTAATATACTCTATAACAACTGAAAATATAGCTGTAGGAAATAATTTAGTAAATAGTAACTATAGTTAGCTAATAACCACTAAACAATAGTGATTTGTGATAATTTCTCTAATATATAAGGGTGAATGTCGAGTCTCTAATGCTCGACTTATCCATAAAAAGGAGTATTAAAGAAAGAGAAATGTTAAATAAATATTAGACAAAATTACAAATAATCATATCCGCAAGACGGTTTAACTAACATATACATAAAGGATAAAAGGAGAGAAACTTGGTTGAAATAATTTAATTATGTTTACTTAGACATCTAAATGCATTGATTTATAAATGGGAAACGATCGTCATTGAAAATATAAAGGAGACGAAAAGTCACATTGAGAGAAGTCTTTAACTCTCAAAATTCAATTATAGTTAGCAAAATATAGAAGGCAACGAAAGCATAGGCAATATAAAGTAGTTAGAACTAAGGCTATATTTTATAGGTACGCTTATATCAAGTTCCAGTGTCTAATCGAAATCTTTGAAAGACTTGTACTTGTCCAATAGCTACACAAATATCTTTTCTTACAAAACAAAATCCTTATTAAAAATATTATTTGAGAAAATAAATAATCTATTTTTATTTATATTATTATAAAAGCATGAATATAATGTCAGTTTACAAAAATAACTTTATAATATTAAGCATAATAACTCATAATAAAATGACATAACCAGATCTAGATATAAGCCTTATAATCTTCTTAGTTTTAGGACATAATACTACACGTTAGAAATCCTACATGGTTACCTTTAGGAAGCCTATTAGTATAATTGGTTTCGAGATATCTAATTCATATAAAATGTAATCCTATTACTTTTAGGATATACTTCTTACAAATTTCTATTACTTATTTAATTTGAAAACGTATTATAATGTCCTATTACCAATTTAATTTGAGAATGTATTATATTGACCAAATTTATTTAGAAAAAGGAGACCCTATATTATTATAAAAGTATAAATACAATATTAATATACCAAAATAGCTCTAAAATATTAAGCAGAAGAACTTATAGGGAAATGATATAACTGTAATAACCTATTTTTTGGATTACAATACCTTCTATGCTAATTTTTAATATTTAAAATTTTAAATAAATAAAAATTTTGTCTGTTATATTCTTATTAAAAATGTGTGTGGATGTTTAATAAAACTAATTTCATAAGAATCCTTCGTATTAGCAATACATTATCACTCTATAATGTTGTGAGAAAGAGAAAAAAAATAATTGGTAAGAGTCAATACCACTAATTATTCTACAAATATAACAATCTAAAAATGAAATGTCATATCAATCTTTTACTCTTTGAAAATGAAGTTTATGGTGGATAATTGATAACTAAAATAAAAATTTCAAAACAAGAGATGAACTAATATTAAGATCTAAATCAACATAAAATAAATTATTTTTTATGTTAAAACCAAATAGTTAAATCTTTTAATTAATTATTCAGCAAGAGAATTCAATTCAGTTATTTTTTAAATTCATCATATGAGTAAGATTCTTGTTCAAGTTAAAAAAAAATCTTAGGGAACACAAATTTATTCCATAAAAAGAGCGTTCTAACACAAAATAAAAATGATGGTATATTATTAAGAATCAAAATGTTATACTAGTGTCTGAGGAAGCACAATCAAAGCTAAATTCTAATTAAGAACAAGCTTTCAAGACTATATTATAAAGAGTCGAATCTGGTATAACGAGATTATTCTTTGTAGATGCCTCCGGGGGAATCGAAATAATATTTTTATGTCATGCATTACTTACAAATATTATATTAAGAGGCATGACAATATTAGCAATAATAGCAAGTGGCGTACCAACAATAAATTTATTATGAGGTCACCCACTTTAGATTTGATATATCTCTTCAAACAATTTAAATAATCATCACAAATATATCAAAGCAGAACAATATTGCTAAATTTATAAGGAAAGCAAATTTGATAATATGGGATGAAGCGTTTATGACTAAGTGTCTAAAGATCGAAATAATTGCCCGGAGTTCTAGAGATATATTGAATATTAATGAACCGTGTGGTGGGAAATTAATGGTTTGGGAGATGATCTGTCAAGTACTACCAGTAATTCCAAAATCAACAAAAGTAGAGACTGTAAAAGCTATCATGCCAAAGTTATACTTCCGGGCTCAAATAAAAAAGATTCAACTGACAAGAAACATAAAGTAAAAACAAATGCAGTATTCAGTGTTTTCTTGCTTCGTGCTGGCATCGAAGAAGAGCATCCAACAAAAGATGATTTGATTCTTTCTTAACACTTGGTTATCAAGCCCAATGGTAATGGTAGTGCATTTGATAAGAGAAATATTTCTATCATCAGATTAAAACACAATTTGTGCAAATTGCACGATAGAATTAAAAAGATATCATAGCTAGCAGAAATTAATACATTGATCAACTAAACAAAGGTTGATTGCAAAATTTTATAGTAAAAATAAAATATTTTTCAGCTTTTGACTCATCAGAGAATGATATCAATAATTACTACCAAGAAGATTACTTAAATACTTTAATACCAAATGGCCTTCTACTATACATGTTTGTTGTCAAGTTTATTTTTTTTACGCATGTTAGTGTCTCTGTATATATAATAAACTAAGTTAAAATTGATCTTCCATTATATATAGGTTAATTTTGAAGAAAAATATGTCCATCATGCTACTGAAAAACTTAGATACACCGAATAACTTACGTAATAGCACATAGATGGTATATAGAAGTTTTGACAATAACGTCATACATGCAAAAATTATGATACTGGTCAATGTGCCTCTAAGTATGTTCTTATCCCTGAATTCAACTTTCGTCTTCCGAAACTAAGGAATATCCGTTTAAATTTGTGTGAAAATAATTTTTAGTATGTTTATGTTTTGCAAATACAATAAATAAAGCACAAGGACAAACATCCTAGATATTAGACTATATTTACCGTAATATATTTTCTTGCACGCACTTTCAAGAGGGATATCAAGATCGACAACAAGAGTTTTGGTTAATGCAGAGCAATCAAAGCATTAGGAGGAAACTTACACACACAAAAAATTATCAACAAAGAAGTGTTCGTTAAAATACCGTCACATTAAATACTTTAAAACTATAATACAATAATTATCTAACTAACATGACAAAATTAATCATTTGCGTAAGTTTTGATGATGTTTTTTAATTTTAAATTCATGTATTATGCTAATGTAATAATATGATTCGTCATTTAAATGATTATTGTATTGTTAAACATAAAATTTCTCTCATTAATTAAATTTTATTATTCCTTAATATAAATAAATATTTAAATCATTATTAACATGCGATGCAAGATACTAGTATTTTAAAACAAGTAAATTTTACAAGTTTGGCAAAATTTAGCCTTAATGGTCTTTTTGGTATATGATATAATAGTATATCAAGATTCTCGTTAAAAAGCTACTCCATAAAAGTGAATCTTTAAAACACGTGAAGGGAACCCTCACACTCACATCCGCCGCCTGAATATTGAGGGCCCTGCTCTCAGTTCCAACCCTTTTCACTTTCTGCAAGTACAACTTTTAGGGAACCCCATTTGTTGTATTTGATTACCGATAGAAAATTCTTCTAACTACTTTCTAGGATTGTTCCTTTTTAACCCCATGCAGAGGTCTAGGAGCTGAATCAAAGGTGGAATTTTCTAAGCAATGCTTCTTTCTCAGCAGTTCAAGTTTCAATTTTTTAGCCACCATATAACTCATCGCAAAATCTCGAAAGTTCCAACTTTTAAGCAACTACTCTATAACCCCACTCTGGAAGCATTTACAGTTAGGTGTGTAAAGCACAAATCTTTGAATGCAAATGAAGAACAATGCAATGTTGTTGAAGTGGCTAAGGAAAAAAGCTTTTGGGGTGCTGTAAGTTTGGTTGTAGGTACTGCTGTAGGGCCTGGAATGTTGGGATTACCTGCTTTAACTGTAAAATCTGGTCCACTTCCATCAACTATAGCCCTATTATTGACTTGGGTATATGTCATTTCCTCTATCATTCTTGTAGCTGAACTTAGTTTTGCTGCAATGGAGGAAGATGGGGTTGATGAAGTTAGCTTTACTAGTCTTGCAACCAAGACATTAGGAAGTAAAATTGCTTCTTTTGTTGCTTTGGTCTATGCTTCACTAACTTTTGCTTTGTTAGTAGCCTGTGTTTCAGGCATTGGTTCTATTATTTCTCAGTGGTTTTGCAAAATTAATCCTGTTATTGCCAATGGAATGTTTCCATCAATGGTTGGACTAGTTTTATGTTTGTTACCTTTTAAGGTTATTGATGTAGCAAACAGGTTCTTATGCATTTTGATGCTTTTCTCCATTACAGCACTTGTCATAATTGGACTTTTTGTTGGGAGAATGAACATTGTAACTTCTTTTGGATTTGCTTCTTGGACATTTTCCTCAGTCTTGCCTGCTATTCCTGTGGCTGTACTTACAATGGGGTTCCATGTAATCACACCTTTCATATGTAAAATTGCTGGGAATACTGTACATGATGCTAGAAAAGCAATAATTCTAGGTGGGACTATTCCTTTAGTCATGGTTGTATCATGGAATTTGATTGTTTTGGGACTTTCTGGTAACAATGCTTCATATGTCTCAAACGATCCGATCTCACTCTTGCTCTCTGTTAACTCCTCTGCTCTTCCAGCAGTTCAAGGTTTTGCATTTTCAGCACTGGCCACTAGCTTAATAGGATATGCAGTTAGCTTTCCAAAACAGATTGTCGATACCTTGGATTTGATCTTCAGTAATTCTAGAGTAGTAACAACTCAAGGTGAAGTAGGCAAAGTTGGATCAGCCACTTTCAGTTTCAGGCAAAATCTTGGAAACGCGGGGAAAGTTTCTTATAGTGGAATCAAGAGTGATAATGCTTCAGTAATTAACGGGACACATGGTTTCAAATCTTTGCAAAGCATTGTGATGCCTTTTGTTCTAGCTTCGCCCGTTCTCATTGGTTCTTTCTTTCCCTCTACATTTTCAAGAGCTCTTGATTTTGCTGGGATTTATGCAAACTGCTTTCTATTTGGTATCCTTCCTCCAGTGATGACATACATTTACCAGTCCAGGAAAAAGCTCAGGTATGCCACTAGTAATTATAGAAAGATAAGAGAATCGATAGAAGGAAGAAAAAAGAAAGAGAAGAAACCAATTATGATTTTAACTCATTACATGTTGTCTAATACACTGCAAAAACAATAGCATGAAATTCTACTAGTAACATATTTTATGTGGTGTTAACTTTTCAACAGGTTAGGCATCCTACCAGGAGGAGATGGGGTGCTACTACTGCTTTTAGCCATTGCTGTAACTCTAGGCATTTGGCATTAGGTGGCTAGTATGCAACAACTTTCTGCACTTGTGTTCTATATACTTGTTCACCCAATTTTCCTGTTTCTTGAAGGTTCAATGGTGCTAGACCAAAATCTGGACTTACTCTGTGGTAACTTTTGCACGGGAAACAGGTGAGTCAACGGTTAACCTGTTTGTGGAATGTGATTATGTGAGGGATAGATTACTTGTATGGCTTAAGTGGCAGCACCACACAGCTACTACGTGGGAGTAGCATTTGGCAATGGCGGATCGGATCTACATTATGTATTTTTGGTGAACCATTGCTTTTGTGGACAAGCAGAAACTGGCTTATGTTGGTATTGGAAGACTTATGCAGTCTTTGTTATTTTAGTTGGTTAGTCTTTGAGTTGTTAGGATAGGACCTTTGTTTTTCACTGTAGGGAATTGAAGAAACCCTCTCTCCTCCCCTAAGAGGTGTGCTTCATATTCTCTTAGTAGATTACTAGCATTGCTTTTTTGTTCTACTGGTATTGTTGTTTTGAGACAGCTAACTGTGTCTTTCTAGCTCTGGATTTGTAACTATTTACTTGGTGAGTAATAAAATATCTTCATTACCAGAAAGGGAAAAGAAAAACTCAAATTAACAACACTCACTAGATTATATAATAGAAGTGAAGTTGAATTACAACTTTGAAAGTAAAATGCAACAACTGGAATAGTAGTAGCAGAGTTACAAAGTGAAAGTAAAATACAACTAGGGAGACTCTTGCATCATAGTGAGATCATTTGATGCAGCAATGTTCCAACACAAGGAAGGAGTCCGGAACCAAAGTGTGGTTCTTTTGGACTCAAAGAACCAAAATATGTGGGGGAAAAAAATTGGGCACCATAATATGTATAGCGCGGTTATTCATCGCGATACCTTAACGACACGTTTGTCCGTTAAGGTATAGCGCGGTGAAATACCACGCTTTATTCGAACTTTAAATGGGCGGGAAGGCATAGCACACATATGTACCGCGCTATAGTATAGCGCGCATACCGTGCTATGCGCGTTATATCTAGATAAAAAAGCGTGCACTTCTCCTTCCCCACAAACGCGAACCAGAAACCCTCCCCCCTCCCCCTCTTTTAAAAAATTCCAGCGGTCCCCCCACCATTTTGAACCAAAAAAAACTCGGTTGGAGCCCACCGGTCCCACAAAAAGTGTAGATTCTCGGTCCCACATCGTATCTAAGGCGTTATCTGGTAGTGGGTTGCTCGTTTCGGCTCCAAATCACCAAATCTTCAACTTTTCAAAAACTTAAAATCGAGGTATTCCGATTTATTTTTTGTTAAAACATGTATAAAAAATGCCTATTGGTTTTTTTTACTGTGTTCTATGTTAATTCGTGATTGTTTTGTGATTTAATTAATTTGTTATTTTTTATCCAGTTTATATTATTAGTGTGCTAAAAAAATTAGTAAAAGAGAGAAATTGTTATTAGTTGTTACAAAAATATTAATTAGTTAATTTTTACTGTGGTGCATATTTTTTTCGTGATTGTTTTGTGATTAAATTAATCTGTTGTTTTTATTTGGTTTAGATTATCTATTTGCTAAAAGACTAGTAAAATAGATAAGTTGTTATTTTTGGAATAATTAATCTTATTTAGATGTTATTGTTGTATATATATGAATATGTGACTTTAGTTTCCTGTAGTGTTGTATTTGTAATATAGTGCCCTTTTAGCGTAGTAAATGTGGTGTCCTTTAGAGTAGTATCTTTGTAGTTATTGAAATTAATCATTTAATATCTGTTAAACCCAAAATATCTGGAAAAAAACTAATAGTTCAAACCCAAACTTTCTCGAATTCTAGTCAACAAACGTAAGAAAATAATATTAGAAAACAACAATATTTGTCAAACTAAGTATTATTATATGAATATTTCATAATTAAATCCGGTACAGTTATGAAAATTAATTATTTAATGTTATTATAGTAAACAATAGGTGAGTAACAAACAAACATATAAAATAATAAATTAACATATAAAATAAGAAACAAACATATAAAACAAGAAACTAACATATTAAATATTAAACAAACATATTAAATTGTAAACTAGCATATAAAATAATAAAGTAACATATAAAATAATAAACTAACATATAAAATATAAAATTATAATATAGAAAATGTATCAACCTAATATAGAAAAAATATCGAATAAATTTTAATATTAACGATATTTGCAATATATTTAAAGATGTTAAGCAACTAAAAAAATACTTTAATTAATATTGTTCAATTTACAGTAGTCGTCATAGAGGTTTCTCCTGTGCATTCCGGACCTGCATCGCTAGAGCTACTGTTGCTACAGGTCGAGCATAGGTCTTCGTACATATGGGAGGGGCAGTGTTTGACTTAGACATTCCGCGCTAGACGGGTAGACAATATATGGGTCTTTATTAGGGCCCACCCACTCCATCCCCGTATAGTTAAACGCCTTCAAGATACGGGTTTCTATAGGATCATAGAGATCAGCCGGTTGCAATTGGACTGGTCGTTGATCACGGTATGATTAAGCGGTGGCGACTAGGGATGCACATGTTTCATTTGCCCATCGGCGAGGCTACCATCACGCTTCAGGACATGGAGGTTCTTTATGGGTTGTCGGTTGATGGATTACATGTATCTTTACCGCATGCTGTTAGAGAATATACGAGATTGCAGTACCTGCAGATGTTGCAGCGGCTCATTGGTTTCCAGCCAAAGGAGGAAACTGCATTGAGTGCGGCCAGTCGTTTGCAGTTGACGCCCGTCGGTAGCATTTGGAGGCAATGGATGCGTACATTACAGATGATATACCGGATCTTCTTATAGACCGGTACACGAGATTGGTGATGCTGCTAATGTTTGGTGGTGTATTATTCCCGAACACTTCGAGAAACCTAGTCAGCTTGAGATTTCTTCATCATCTTGAGCGGTTAGATGATTTAACTAGTTACAGCTGGGGTGCAGTTGTTCTAGGTTACCTTTATAAGCATATGCGTTGGGCGAGCGTGGACACCCAGAGAGACGTTGACGGATTTTTGCCGCTGTTGCAGGTGAAAACATAACCAATTCTTTCATGATTATAGCATACATAGTAAAATAATAACATAAATTTTACGTCCACAATGTATATAAGGTTTGGGTCTGGGAGTGGTTCCTGCAATTGCAGCCACCTCTACCACCCATCGCTCCAGATGCATCACCTCCACCGTTTCTCCCTTTAGCTAGGAGGTGGGTTGATAGGCGATGCTACGGACGCGAGGTCGAGGCCCGACATAATCTCCCCTATTGCAGGGATTTGTTGGATTTGCTTGAGGGCGCACAAGTACATGTATACTTAAGTTTACGTGGCCTGGATTTATATGTGTTGCGTTTACTCACGATTACTGTTTTTACTTAATAGTTCATATGGAGGCCATACAACGACGAGCTAATAACTGGTTTGCCCGATTATTGCTCGAGCGGCCGAGTTAAGTGGAGCTTTTCTGTTCCATTGATGTGTCTCGATATTGTCGAGCATCATGCCACCGAGCGAGTCCTTCGCCAGTTTGGTTGACCGCAACTTGTACCTACTCCGCTCGCTTGGCTTAGGACACATTACTAGCGGGATGATCGTTCCAGGGTTGACCAGACATACGTGGCCTGGCTAGAGGCGTAGATTGAGATTTGGGATCATCGGTATGACCTGATTTCGCCACCCCTCCACCTGAGCGTACGGATGGTGAGCAATGTATATGGACTGGTTTTGCAATGTTACCCGACTTTTCCTCGGGAATCCCGTTCATTGCGCTGGTGGTCGGTACATTCCATATGCCGGGGGTCATGAGGCACTTGTATGTTATTTGTTATACTTACTTATAACGTTAACCTATCGTTCCGTGATTAATATTTTACATGTTGTGCAGGCTATTAGCTTACATTTGTTCTACCAGTTGGGACTGCAGATGCAACGGCATACCGGAGAGGGAGCGGCAACTTTGCACGAGTATGGCTGCCAGGTTACAGATCTGGCTTCCCGGACATTGAGGCGATCCCGAGATGACGAGCGCTTAGGATACGAGGCTGATTATTTGTCGCCAGAGTAGTACCATCGTGGGAGAGCAGTGGAGCCTGAACGTGGTCGATGTGGCAGGCGTGCCCATATAGGAAGAGGTGTCCCATGAGGTCGTGGGGTTCCGCGAGGACGTGGTCCCCAGCAAAGGGGCGTTGACCCACCTGTTGAGGATTTTGGAGTTGATCAGTCGGGTGACCACCCTGAGCCAGACGATTCTCCTCATGATATGCCATCATTCAGCCTTTAGCTAACGCCAAGGACTTCGCAGGTGACCCCATCAGCTCCATTGTTGATCACGGGCACGACCATTACACGACAGGAGTGGGATCAGTATTTTACTGGTTCCCCAGAGCCATTGACAGTTGCTGATGATCGTTCGACACGAGATGTGCATAGTGGGCGCCGACTGAGTTATGGGTCATCATCGAGAGATGCTGAGAATCTTTCACAGGTGCAAGTTTGTTTGTATTACTATTATTTATATTTGTTTTTATCTCATTGATAAATCATCTATATCTAAAGCGTTTTTATTTTTTTTAAAGACATCATCATCGGCCGTCACGGAGGCCACTTTGTGCGATACTGACATGCCTGAGACTGATGATTATATTCAGGAGCCTGCCGAGGCCATGGTAAGACCATTAAATTTTTTTTAGCTAACACCTACTTAGTAATATATATTTCATATACTAAAATATCTTATTATTCTGTTGGTTACCGCTGGACCGACGGACCCTTCTACTGAGTCTGGCAACCTTACCGGCAATCATGCTGCAGAGCATCCTCTGATAAAGAGGCGACGTGATGGTGATGATCCTGATAGTGTAGCCCAACGGGATGGGATGCGCCTCATGCCAGCCAATGCTTTAAAGCATACAGGCTGTGGGACATTTGACATTTTTTATTATCTGTACATATGACATTCAGTATATAATAGCAACATTATTTATGTTTTACATTATTTGCGCATGTGTTTTTATTTCTCGATTTATTTATTAGTTTAATACTACAACACAAAAATAAAAACGACAACTTAACATAATTTAAATTCGGTACAATTAATGAAAATACATGGCATATAAAACATAAAGATAAAATACTACAGTCAACACATCCATGTGTTTGTTTAGTTACTATCACACATTATTCTATGCTTCAACCACTTAAATTTCCTTTAAGCCTATTTTTTTGTTCTTCTGCATCTTTTAGTTTCTCCTTCACTGCGGCAAGTTGTTGTTGTAGTTTAAAGATCTGGAGTTCGTATTCACCGGTCATATTCCAAACATACTGCAAATATGATTTGTAGTATTCCTGGTTAATGGGTTCATCATACCATTATTCAAATCTACATTGATTTCCGTCCTACCAATAGGTATTATAACACAATACTATTAATTAACATGTTATATAAAAAATATTAACAAATATTTTTTTCAAAAACAATAACTTACAAGTTGTTGGCAGATCGAGCGTTTGCGCCCCACATTACTGTTTGAGCAACATGGCTTCAAAATCGCATGTTTGCCACAATAACACATTGGTACGTCATTGTATCCAGACATTTGTTAATGCAAGAAATATGAAAAATTTATGGAAAGTTTTTTTATTTGTTTGGTTAAGCGCAAATAATAACTAAAATGCGCTAGGATTTTATAGGCAAGATAAAACACATAACGCATATTGGTGGCGCGCTATGTTTCGCGTGGTAATGATTCTTTAGGGTACAAGAAAACTTTTGCAGAACATCAGATTTTTCAGGTCGACAAGACAATACACATAACGCATTTTGGTGGCGTGCTATGTTTCGCGTGATAATGATTCTTTAGGGTACAAGAAAGCTTTTTCAGAACGCCAACTTTTGCAGGTCGACAAGACAATACACATAATGCATATTGGTGGCGCGCTATGCTTCGCGTGATAATGATTCTTTAGGGTACAAGAAAACTTTTTCAAAATGGCAGCTTTTGTAGGTCGACAAGACAATACACATAACACATATTGGTGGTGCGCTATGTTTCGGGTATAAGACAACTTCTTAAACTGGACCAAGACATCTGTATTCACAGACCATTTGAAGAAACATTACAATATCCATTTAAAAAATGCCACTAGCATTTAATAAGTGGTTCAAATAGAGGCAAAAGGGTGAAGGTAGTTTAACAGATCCCCATAGAACACATCTTAACACTATCGATCCCTACCTAGAAAAAAATATGCTAGGTTGCTATACTGATTTGGTTGATGACAAGTGGTATGGTGTTCTGCGTACTTTGAAAAATAAGCCTATCAATATACACACTGATCTCAAAGTTGCAGGGCACATTATTGAGGGCAAAACTCATTTTACAAAGCCTGAAGGTATGCGAATTTGGGGTGAACCAAATGAACCGAGCACCCTCCAGGCAAAAATCCTCAAATAGGCAATATTACCACATTCGTCATACTTGGTTTAAATCTTCAATAAATCAAGTGACCACATGTCACACTTATACGATCTTCCTGTGGATACACTTTCACGACCTCACGCACCAGGTAACAAGTTTGTACCGCCATAGCACCGATCATACAAATGCTGTAAAGCAAATCAAGAATCCGTAACCAGAATGCAAAGCCTCTTACAAAAACACCAATCTCAGGTGACGCTGAAGACAATACCAGCTTACTCTAAACACTCAAATCTCTTTCCTTCTCATCCGAGCTCGCGACATCCTTCCCAACACCGAACCGCAACCTTGATCCCCACTTTCCATTTCATACTACTCACTGCACCTAACATGCTAGTATGCGATAGTACAAGAATTTCATCATAACTCCTGAACCCCTAATAGGGTAAACACTTCATCATATATAAACATTTTACTTAACTCATTCCGAGAGAACCATAACAACACACGAGTGAATTCTCATAACCGTAGAACATGCAAATCCTCAAATAGTGGTCTAAACCACCATAATCCTTCTGGGATCCGCCTACACATCACATGCCATAATACTTGAATACTCCCAAATAAAACCAATCACGGCGCCCGTCAAGCCTCGCACGTACCGCCACAAATCACATGCACAATCTGACCACACTGGAGGAACTGATCACTGCCGCCATCACGCCAATTCAACCATGGCTAACCAATCTAACTCCCTATTATTCATCCTTAACTTGCCTTAGAGGTAGTAATAGCTCCATTCCTTACATCATATACCTAAACCCACACTCTTCTTGAGTGACCCCATTCCACGAGACCAGTGTCTCCAACCCATGAACCATTTCATACCCTCATTGCACGCAAATTCGCACCTTCAACTGGTACACCTATTCTGAAAATTCGTCTACGAATCCGAAGTTCGGCAAGTCAAAATATCATAGAACATTCCAAGCCTCTTATCATAATCTGCTGCAAAAGCTCGATTCTTAACCATACCGCGGTCTTGAAATCCTTAGGCACCACATGATTTTAACCTTTGAATTCACTAGGACCGTTGTTGAGAGTCACCCACTCTGGCTTGGTCCCGAACACAATCAACCCCAAGGCTCTGCTGGCCCATGAATACTCATCTTAATGAAGCACCTGACTGAATCACTTCCCTTGTAAATCAACTCTGTACGAAGCATAAATCTTGAATCTTTCCAAAACCCGAACATGAGTCAATAAGGCCAACTACAACACACCTTTATCATTTCCTTTGCTCAAATTACCACTTATGTTCTTTCTCCTTAGCTGTAATAACCCATCAATATCCTAACAACCAGAAATCTCACAAATAGACGACCATGAAATCCAACCGTAGGCAGTAGGACTCTCCCACTTAGCTTGAAGCTACTGTTACACAACTTTGGGACCCACCAAGATTACACCTTCATTGCTGAACTGATCTTGCACCACCAATTCGCCAAATTCCCCGAAATCCTTCCGCTAGCATTCCATGAACACCTTGCATCTCCATCAACATTCACATATTCGACCTCTTGCTGAATAGTCAGTAGGATTCTTCGCAGAAGCTTCGCTAACCACGTGACCGCTGACCTGCCCACAAGAGATGATCCACCAGATAACCCACCTGTAGAGATTACATTCCAGCACCTTCAATGTCGTTGCACCAGATACAATCACTACGACATCCATAACCCATCCTAAGCCCGTGCTCATTCACCGATTGTACCAGTCCGCTCACTCCTTATGGACCTCAACAAAATGTGCGACGACATCTTCCAATTCAAAGTTACGTTGCATCCTTCTTCATAGTGAGAAACTTCTTCCTGTTGCATCAAAATATCCCGTCGTATAATAGCCCATAATTCAAATTAAGCATGTAGACCCAATCACCATCCATTAAAATTCCCAAATCCTTCCAAACTTTCCTTAAGGTATGCAGTTATCCTGCCACTGAACGCATATGCTACGCTGCCACTCTCCCACTTTGGCCAAACTCACTCCTTTAAGCTACTACTCAACCTTCGCTTCTTACACCTAGCCTTTTAGAAATTTAACCACCGCTTGATACTCCCCACATGTTCTTCCTCATCCTTTGTTGCCCAGATGATGACTTAAATCAGTATCTATCTCTGTAGCACTTGAACCGATAGATCTCTACTAACTTCAACCCTTTCCGAAGATCCTCCTTATCGAGCTGTCAGCATTAGAAATACCCATTCAATCCTGAACTATTGCACCCCGCGATCTCTAACAGCCGCTTCTCCCGTACTATCTCACAACATCCTGCCCCAAAGGAGAATTGTAGAAGATCATAACACTGGCAAACTTAACACATTCATTCGAGGACGACGATACCATATCATAGATAAAAATTCCACCACACTTGAAAACACCAAGTATCGCTACCCTATTGACCCAAACCTGAACATTTATAGTCTCATTGCCTTTCCTCCACTGGAAATAAAATACCGAATCTCTGAATCGTGCTCTGAGTAAAACTCCCTTCAAGTCATTCACTGCCCCGACACATAGGCAAACATCCTACCATCACATCAATACTGTACGATAACCGTTCATAAGCATCATAGCAACCTATGCATAGCCTCAAAGCTCTCCGAAGTACAACTACTAAGCTGAAACGACAAAACATCCTTCCGTAAGGCGACGACAATAGCCCAAACAACTACGCATGGAGAAATATCCCGCACCACATTTGTAGTACCACTACAATTCCTCAATTTTTTGATTTATAACAAGCGCTTCACGTCATATAAGATTGAATGTAAAGGAAGTGAAGGCATAAGCCTCGAAGGAATCAAACTGCACGATGAGGAATCAAGAAGGGAAGTACTCCTAACAGCCTTGTAGCCTCTCGAAGATAAGTACAGACGTCTCCGTACCGATCCGCAAGAGTCTACTAGGATCACTCATGACTCTTGAGACCTAAGGGAACCTAGTGCTCTGGTACCATGTTGTCACGACCCAAAATCCACTAAGGATCGTGATGGCGCCGGACACCACTATCAGGCAAGCCAACACCATATAACTAGTAGATTCTCGTTTTAATAATTTCGAAATCATTTCTTTTAAACACTATACAATAGATGATAAGCTTCACTGAATAACGATGTCTTTGCAAAATTTATCTACTAAATAATCCCAAAATCATCCCAGAACCCGGTGTCACAAGTGCATGAGCTTTTACTAGGAAGTAAAATAAAATACAACAACTGTTCAGAATATAAGTTTGGACAGAAAAGAAGATACAAGTACTCGGAAGGAGACCCTGCTGACTACGGATCATCTCAAAGATGCAGCTCACCTAAGTCCCCGTATCAACCACGCCGATGTGCCCACAAGGCTACAATCTATACATGTACCTGTACATCAAAATGCACAGCAAGTGTAGTATGAGTACGAAAACAATGCGTACCCAGTAAGTATTCCGCCTAACCTTGAAGAGGTAGTGACGAGAGGTCGACTTCGACACTTACTAGTGGTCAAATCAATATAATTAAATGTGACGCTAAGCATGGATGTCAATATCAAATACCAGATAACAACATGAAGGGACAACTTCTTTCGTAATTATAAATTTCAGTTTCCATCATTTCAGTTAACAACTTATATCTCAAGGCATTTAAGCAGTTTAAATCATAGAAAGTACCAAGAAAATAGCATGCACAATTAATGCCGAGGTCGTACGGCCCAATCCAACAAAATAATAAAATGTGCACTGCCGAAGGGTCGAACGACGCGTACCATAGATGCATCTATTAACCTGTCGATCGAACCGCCCGCTCCCATGAGAGTAGTGGAAAGGATCACCCCTCTCGCGGAATATAATTGTGAGGCGGCAAAATACAAATTCAACATTTAAAAATCATATCTCTTTCTTGATTCTTTTCAAAATAAGGCAAATTTCGCTTGTAGCTTTTTAAAGAAATTACCCTGCTCGCAAAACATGCATGCGGCACGGTTACCCATAGATTTCTTAAGATATTATAACATTCCTTCAATTCTTTAAGAGCACGAAGTTCAAATGAAAACTTTTAAGATCCCAAATTCCTCAATTTCAACTCTTTTCAAGACATTTACTAAGTAAAACTCAATCTCGCTTCTTCTCAAGGCAAACAATAACATAAATCAACATCAATATCAACAAGGCATGGTGTAAACCTAAAACTACCCTGACATAGTCATAGCTAGTAGCTACGTACAGATTCTCATCACCTCGTGCGTACGTAGCCCCCCACAAATAGAATCACATAATAATTTAGTTCACCTATAGGGTTAATTCCCTCTTACGAGGTTATAAAGGATACTTACCTTGCTCCGTAGTTCCATAATCGGTTTCCAAGCCCTTCCGATGATTCAAATCAATGCACAACGCCCCAAAACTAGCCAATAATTACGCAAACCCATTAATATATGTTCAAATACCCATTATAATCCAATTTATAACAATTTCTAACCCCGATCAAAAAGTCGATAAAAATCACCCTCGGGCCCACGTGCCCGGATTCTAAAATTTTTCGAAGATAAAGTTTACCCATAACCTCACGAACTCCAATATATAATTTACTCTCAATTTCATATCCAAAATCATGGTCAAAATCCAAGAATATAAATTTCTAGGTTTTCCTCAAAATTCCAACTTTCTACAAATTTCCATGCTAAAACACATACATAATCGATGTATTTAACTCAAACTAGTATAAACCACTTACCTCATGCTTGGTGGTGAAAATGGCACCTCAAAGTTTCTCCAAAATCGGCTCCCATGGAAGAAATGGGGTTGAAATGATCCAAACCCCGGATTTAAATAACTTTACTGCCTCCAGCATTTCCGCACTTGCAGTCACTTTACCGCTTCTGCGGTTCCGCAGGTGCAACCCATAATCCGCTTCCGCAGTCCTCCTCCAGCTGTCAACTTCCGCATCTGCGCCCTTCCTTCCGCAGGTGCGGTCCCGCCTCTGCGGCGGGATGACCGCATCTGCGGTCCCAGCTCTTTCTAGCCTAGATCGCACCTGCGACCTTCATGGTCGCTTCTGCGACGCAGCACCTGCGACCAAAACCTTGCAGGTGCAGTTACACCAGAAGCCCAGCTGCTTCAGCCCTTCCTCCAAGTCCAAGTTCGATATGTTAACCATCTGAAATACACCTAGGCCCCCCGGGACCTCGTCCAATCACACCAACCTGTCCCAAAACACATTAAGAACTAAGTCAAGCCTTGAAATCACGTCTAACAATGCTAAAATCACGAATCACGCCCCAATCCGAACTTGATGAACCTTAGAACTTCAAACTTCTTCATTCGATGCCGAAACCTATCAAATCACGTGCGATTGACCTCAAAATTTGCACATAAGTCATATACAACATTACGAACCTACGCCAACTTCCGGAATCAGAATCCGGCCATGATATTAAAAAGTCCACTTCCGGTTCAACTTCTCAAAAACCTTCAAATTTCTAACTTTCGCCATACGACTCTAAAATGACCTAGGGACCTCCGAATCCACTTATGGACGCGCTCCCAATACCAGAATCACCATACGGGGCTATTCCCAGATGCAGTAATCCCAAACAGACATAGCTAACATTGAAATGCACCTCAACCAAAATTTATTAAATTCTTCCAAAATTGCTAACTTCCATAATAAGTGCCGAAACACTCTCGGGTCATCAAAAACCCGATACGGACATACGCACAAGTCCAAAATCATCATACGAATCTGTTGGAACCTTCAAATCCCAATTCCGAGGTCGTTTACTCAAAAATTCGTAATTTAATCACTTCTTCCAACTTAAAGCTTCCGAAATGAGAATTCTTTTTCCAAATCAACTTCGAACTCCCCAAACTTAAATTACGACCACGCGTACAAGTTACAATACCTGAAGTGAAGCTACTCGTGGCCTCCAACCACCGGACGATGCGATAGAGCTCAAAACGACCGGTCGGGTCGTTACAACAAACTTCAAAAATATTTCGCTCGTTGCAATACAACAAAAATGAATGTCACTGTGCTAGCTTCCTGCATTTCTCAAATCTTTCATTGGTATGGCATAAATTCAACACTCCTTTCCATCAACGACGATGCACCTCTCGTGTCACGACCCAAACCGATGGGTCGCGACGTGCACCTGGCACCTTACTTAACCGAGTACCAACATAACATATCTTTCATATCATTCTATGATAGGTAAATGAACCGGAGTAAAGAATGAGGGAATACAAACTTATACATATGAAGTACGGGCCTATAAGGCCAGCATGATTCTTTATATACTCGAAACATAGGCCGAAAATGCCATACAAGTATCCGTATATATGATATATGTCTACAAGACTCTAAGAATATATAATATCTTAAAGGTTGGGACAGGGTCCCGCCATACCAATAAATACATGTACTAATCACACTAACCAAAGAAGCAACTCCAGAGCAAATGAAGTGCACCAACATCTTCCACTAAGATAGCCTACTTGGAGGGCTCTCGACCTGTCTATCGGGACCTGTGGGCATGAAACGCAGCGTCCCTAGGAAAAAGGGACGTCAGTATGAATAATGTACCGAGTATGTAAGGCACATAAATAAGTACATAACAGACGTGGAATAAATATAGAGTAAGTGACTCAACGTGTAAGTCTGGATAACTCTGTAAATTATGAAATAATCATAGTGTCATCATATGCATATGAATGTCATATTGTGCATAGGTACATGTTTCATAACATCATCAGGCCTCTGAGGGCATTCATCATATCATCTCGGTCACTGTGGGCAAAACCATCAATGTATACCAGCTGATCAGGTGGTGGTGCGTATATAATGCAATAACCTTTTTCCATATCCCATATAAATATAATATACATATATATGCGTATATAACGCCATCTGGTCATGGGTCAATGTACATGTATAAATGCATGAAATGCATAAGAAATACGTTAATAAGATTTTCTTGGAATGCCATAAAAGTCAATATGATTTTGGATAAAATTTATCAAATACGTATTTTTCTGAGACCCATAAACAGAAGATATAATAATAATTCACATGGTAAATCAAGAATATAGACACCCCTAGTATTTCTATGAATAGAGTTATTTATGAAAGTTGCGTATTTTGCCCATTTCATTTGTTTTATTTGTATCATGCCAAAAAGAAAGAAGGGATAGACTTAACATACCTGGAGTAGGGAAAAATCCGTATGATATTCTTGGAAAAGGTTGCACTGTATTCCTTTAGAATCGCAAAATCTCACGTTGCTACGGTGCTAAGAAATCTTGTTGGAATTGTTTTGTTTCAAGGTTAATATCTGTTCTTGTTGGAATGAGATTTCCTTCCGTTCTTGAAAATGGTTGGATTTGCAAAAAAAATCTTATAAGCTTACTTTGATTCATTTAAGGCCAATGAAGACCACAATCCAAACCTTAATGTCTTAGGTAGATTTTACGTAAGTGTCATACATATGTCACTTTAGATGCCACCTTTCATGTTGTAACATGAGTCATTTCAATTTGCAAGGAGGGCTGCCACCTCATGCCTTTAATCTCTATCCAATATAATTCCTTAATTAATTGGGTAATATTCCATTATCCAATAATTAACCAATCAACCATATAATTAAGAATCATTTCAAATTACTTAAAATACTACTCGCTTTTCACATACCTTATACACCTTACTATCATGGTCATGTGGTACTTTGTATGGCACTAGCCTATAAATACCGAGTATTTTAGCTCGAGACGTATTTTATCCTAAAAAGTCAAACTTTGACGAAATTCATTTTATTCGATTCGCTTAACCCTCTCAATTTCACGAATTTACTCATCACTTGTTTGAAGTAGCATAATACTTATTATCCCAAAATAATCTTATTCCCGAATTTACATCGAATAACTGATGACGAAATTTTAACGTACAAAAATGCGGGATGTAACATCTCATTTTCGAGCTTTCATCAATTTATTTATGGCGTACTTTCACTTAAAAAAATATGGGGTGTAACATCATTCCCCCGTTTGGAATATTCGTCTCGAATATTGACTGACGCACTTATCATGTTCATAACTTATGTCTTTCGAATACTTTAGTACTCTTCTTGCCATCTCGGCAACTGTTCTGTGAATAAATCCAAAGGCTAGGGCATTCCCCCCTTTAGGTCTCTTTTCTTACACCACGAGTCGTGGTCGGAATCCTTCCAGTCTTGTAGCTGTTACTACCTTTTATCATGCAGCCTGTACGACTCTAACTTTGTAAGTGGGCCTATGCGACTCTTCTCTCCTTTTTCCTCCAGCTTTTAGCCAATCTATATGTTTGCTATGTTACTCTCATTGTTTCTTATCATAGATGTATAAATCCAAGTCCTTCAATGCTTCCTTATTACTGTTCATCTAAGGATGGAATCCTTATCTCTTCTCATATGTTGAAGCTTTATCCATCTATTGTTGATTTACCTCAATGATCTATAATCTACTACTGATAACTTGAAATCTCTTACGTAATCAATAGGGCTTGCGTTCCTCCTAGAACAATACTATACTTCCATAGCCGTATTTTATAGCATTCTAATGTGATTTATCTTACGTGGGTATTTTAATCCTGTACAATTAGTGAAATCCTCTTCAAGTCATTACTAAATCGAGGGCCCAAACATCATCTTTTATCTGTCATAACTATACTCTCCTTTCAGGTCAGCATTCCACTTCTTCTAAATGCTACTAGTCTTAAACTCCTTTGATCTCATTCAGGCTATACTGAGCTTTATATAATTTAGAGAATCCACCAGCTCTCTCTCATTTTCGTGGGCTTAATCCCGAGGGATTATTCATTCTTATCACCTTCTCACTCACCCCATCTTATCCTTACTCCCGTATTCCGACAATCTTGTCATTCTATCATACTTTAGCTTGCGACGCATACATATCCATTTCTACTACTCGCAACCTTCCTTT
Source organism: Nicotiana knightiana (assembly GCA_005239525.1). Classification (NCBI taxonomy): domain Eukaryota; kingdom Viridiplantae; phylum Streptophyta; class Magnoliopsida; order Solanales; family Solanaceae; genus Nicotiana; species Nicotiana knightiana. The sequence continues at coordinate 27,253 of MDKJ01147033.1, forward strand.
AACTTCCTTGCACCATAGATTTCCTTGTGTGATTCTGGGACATCAAGAGAGACATCACATCGTTTTTAACTCTTCTTTTACTCTGTTAACTAGACCTCGATAACTAGAAACCATAGGCTGCAAGATATGCCACTAACGATGTCGCTATCATTCCTTGATATTGAATCCCTACGCTTCTAGCCTTCTATCCGAAGTATGGACTATTCACAACCTTCTGCATTTGAGTATCTCGTACGTTGTTCACCTTTAACTTACTTACCTTAAGGTCTCGCATCACATCTTGTATCTCCTTCATGACCTCCCTTCCATGTAGGTATAATACACATCCACAACTTGGACTTTTATTATAATACTTGCACCTTTTCAAATGATTCGATGAGAGATTTATACTACTTCTTATGAGGCTGGTACTCTTTAGTTGGCTTTATCGTGGAGTCGTTATAAAATATGGCTACTATACTATCCCTCTTATACCTCTGCTATTTAAGAGTGTTCCTGAGGTCTATAATTGTCTTTATCCACTCCTGATTTACTTAGTTGATATAGCTCTTGGTATTAGTTATTACTTTAGCCTTTCATAGATGCTATAGAAAACCATGATACAATCTTGTAATGATTCAATCCTTTGTCTATGACCTGGACCCAATTCCTTCTTTTATCTCATACTCGTCTTTTACGGCTGATCATTAATCAAATAATTCCTTTCGTTCCATTTCAACTTTCTTCAAATGTAAGCAATTGCTTTTCCTGGTCTTTTCGCCCCTTGTTGCGTGTATACTTAGCTTATCTGAGTTCTCACGCGTGCCGAAATTTTTGTGCAACTCATATGATCTCGAATATTACTTTTGGTTTTACTCCCAGCTCATTAGCCATGGTAGGTTCCACTTTCTTTTGGAGTGCATACATTTTTGTAGTAAGACTGTTGTTACACAACCATTTCCTCCTTAGGTTACTGAATTTAGGGAGGACCCTCTGACTCTTGTAAAGCTGTGAGATTATTACATTGTATACTCAACAGACCTTTTGATGTCCTTCCTTGCCTATAATTATTCGTAGTTACTTGCTTCCACCCCCTTGTGATTGTAGGGTTGCATCTGAACTTGATATTTTGACTGACTTCCCAGTGGCACTCTCTTTTATCTCCATAACACTCATATGGTACCTTTAACTACCTCAACTCCTATCTAAATATTTCTCAATGATCGCGATGTCATAACTGCGAGGCTGAACCCACTATATTGGGTTTTACTATGTTTATCTTACACGATCTGTTGAGTCGTCTGTAACCTCTTATTTAACCATAACTAGGCTCTTCCTGATCAATTACTAACTACTCGTTGGCCCATTCTCATCTCAATATTCCGCGTAATATTTCCTGGGTTATTTCCTTCGTCTTAATTTACGTCTTGCACTGGCTCCTTATTTGTTAATAACAACTCGGGCATGAACCCTTACTTCCTTTCCTTGACGTCATGCTTGCACAATATTCTGGAATCGTAGCATATCTGTAGGATTTGGATAAGTGCCATCTCATTCTTTTTCATTTTTTTCACATTCTTCCTTTACTATTCCATAGTCACTAGAACCACATAATTCCGACTTAATGCTACATCACTCCATATTCCCTCATTTAGGGGAGTATTAAGAGCTGAAGCCACGAGGATCTACCTATAGATGTTTTACCTCTTCATCCTTGGCGTCGTTTCACAACATCAATAACCCTTACTCGCCTTGCGGTAATCCTTCTGTACCAAGGATAACAAAATTCCTTACTCGCGATGGTGACACTTAGTGCAACCGGAACATACAGTCCCTTAAGCTTAACTTTGCTCACCATTGCTTGCTTTAGGGAAGCGTCTTCCTGAATGACCATTCTCTGAATTCATCATGGATCTTCTTCTGTTGTCCATTCTATTATCGCCGGAACGCAATCTGAAATTCTCATGATGCTGACTATTATTAAGTTGCTCAGTCCCTAATTCATGTTTAGTTTATCTTGTTCACCAGTCCATACTTCTGGGGTCTAACTTTTCCTTCTGGTAGTTGCGTTGGAGTCATAAACTTATTTTTTGAGGTGAGGTTATGACTTTGTGGCCTATACTCTTTTGTTTTCCCCCTGTCACCTATCATTTTTCCATTCACTTGACTATAGACTCTGTAATACTATCATTTTTTGATCTACCGTTGTCACATTTTACTCATACTGCTTCATTAACTTTCTTCTTATTTTCTTGCTAACATTTCTGTCTATCAATTATTCTAAAAAACTCGAACAAAACATTCTTATGCTTTTAGCCCCTCTTGCTCCATCCATTGGCTCCTCGAATTGCCTAACATTCTCTTTCTACCAGGGATGGGAGCCACACTAAGGTAATATTTATCCCTTCCAGGCTTCTAGTGCTTGTCTTTGTAGTACTCATATCTAGCTGTACTATTTTAGAGTGCACCATTTGGGTGTCTTACAAGGAGATTTACTAGCACATTTGCAATATCCTTCAGCATTGTTAACTAATGCAAACAATTCATCCACCATTTTGGGTCACTCTAAACCTAGCCGGATCGTGATGTTATGTTCTTCTCTTAAACCATATTTGTTACCTCCCATAAAGCATAACTTAGATCGGCGTGGCCAATTGTACATACCTCCGTTACTGTTGAAGGTAACTCAAAATGCTTATATCTCTCTTCCTGAATGGTAAAAAAGGATGATCTTCATTAGCTGGGTACCTTGTACCTGCTTTCACCTTGCTTCCTTTACTTGTTGAAACTTATATTTATCTTCTGAATCTCTCATTGTCTTTCACCATGAAGGTGGGTAGATATTCTTGCCTTAAGGCTCCTTTTCCAGAATCTTACCGAGTTCTTCTGACTCAACTCTTTCACAACTGCATTCAATCCCTTACCAACCATCTTTCTAAAACCAGGCATCGCCATATTACGAATAAGATAGAGTTTAGAAAACTTAGTTCTTACAACTGAGCTCTACCGCACGATCTAGAGTAAGAAGAAAGAGTGACAGTCCTAAATGCCCTGTAGCCTCCTGCTTATAAGTGTGGTGCACGACACACTCATAAACAAGACTCTACTAGACACGGCTTGTAGATTCCCAAGGACAAAACTGCTCTGATACAACTTTTGTCACGATCCAAACCGATGGGCCGCGATGTGCAACCGGTACCTTACTCAACCGAGTACCAATGTAACATATCTTTCATATCATTCTATCATAGGTAAATAAATCGGAGTAAAGCATGAGGGAATACAAACTTATACATATGAAGTATGGGCCTATAAGGCCGGCATGATTCTTTATATACTTGAAACATAAGCCGAAAATGCCATACAAGTATCCGTATACATGATATCTGTCTACAAGTCTCTAAGAATATATAATATCATAAAGGTCGGGACAAGGTCCCGCCATACCAATCAATACATGTACTAATCATACTGACCAAAGAAGAAACTCCGGAGCAAATGAAGCGCACCAACATCTTCCACTGAGCTGATATCCTACTTGGAGGGCTCTCGACAGTCTATCGGAGCATGAAACGCAGTGTCCCCAGGCAAAAGGGACATCAGTATGAATAATGTACCGAGTATGTAAGGCACATAAATAAGTACATAACAGACGTGAAAGAAATATAGAGTAAGTGAATCAACCTGTAAGTCTGGATAACTCTGTAAATTATGAAATAGTTATAGTGTCATACATAGGCGTATGAATTTCATGTCGTGCATAGGTACATGTTTCATAACATCATCAGGCCTCTGAGGGTCATATCATCTTGGCCACTGTGGGCAAAATCATCAACGCATACTAGATGATCAGGTGGTGGTGCGTATATAATGCCATAACCTTTTCCCATATCCCATAATATACATATATACGTGTATATAACGTCATCTGGTCATGGGTCAATGTACATGTATAAATGCATGAAATGCGTAAGAAATACGTTAGTAAGATTTTCTTGGAATGACATAAAAGTCAATATGCTTTTTGGATAAACTTTATCAAATGCGTATTTTTCTAAGACTCATGAACAGAAGATACAATAATAATTCACATGGAAAATCAAGAATATAGACACCCCTAGTATTTCTATGAATAGAGTCATTTATGAAAGTTGTGTATTTTGCCCATTTCATTTGTATTATTTGGATCATGCCAAAAAGAAAGAAGGGATAGCCTTAACATAGGTCTGGAGTAGGTAAAAATCCGTATGATATTTTTAAAAAAGGTTGCACCGTATTCCCTTAGAATCGCAAAATCTCACATTGCTACGGTGCTAAGAAATCTTGTTGGAATTGTTTTGTTTCAAGGTTAATATTCGTTCTTGAAAATGCTTGGATTTAGGAAAAAAAGCTTATAAGCTTACTTTGATTCATTTAAGGCCAATGAAGACCACAATCCAAACCTTAATGTCTTAGGTAGATTTTACGTAAGTGTTATACATATGACACTTTAGATGCCACCTTTCATGTTGTAACATGAGTCATTTTAATTTGCAAGGGGGCTTCCACCTCATGCCTTTTATCTCTATCCAATATAATTCCTTAATTAATTGGGTAATATTTCATTATCCAATAATTAATTAATCACCCATATAATTAAGAATTATCTTAAATTACTTAAAATAATACTCGCTTTTAACATACCTTATACACCTTACTTTCATGGTCATGTGGTATCTTGTATGATACTAGCCCATAAATATCGAGTATTTTAGCTCGAGCCGTATTTTATCTCAAAAATTTAAACTTTGACGAAATTCATTGTATTCGATTTGCTTACCCTCTCAATTTCATGAATTTAGTCATCACTTGTTTGAAGTAGCATAGTACTTATAATCCCAAAATAATCTCTTTCCCGAACTTACATCGAATAACTGATGACGAAATTTTAACGTACAAAAATACGGGATGTAGCCTCTCATTTCTGAGCTTTCATCAATTTATTTGTGGTGTATTTTCACTTAAGAGAATATGGGGTATAACATCTCGATCTTTCAACAAACCTCACCGCCATCTGCTTGAATGACATCCGCATCATGGTAGTAGCAGACAATCCACGTGCATACTTCAATAACCCGTTTAAAGACTACGACACATTTTTATTTGTAGTCAAGATTCCCCGTCTCCTGCCACCATCCGCATGCAAAGTCCACTTGTCAAGCTTGTGTCACATCAACCAACTATATGCTCCTTGGTCTTCTTGCCTGGTCAATTCCATTCGTCTCCTGAATTTACACTCTTGGTAATCTATTGCAGCCATTCACATTAAATCATGCAAGTCCTTGTTCGATAAGCTCTCTGAAAGTTGGCCTTCAAGTGCCTAACACAGTAACGGTGGTAGGCATACAGTTCCTGCCATGCACGCAAATTCTATACAGAACTTCAAATACTGCCATTCCGATAAGATATTAGACAAACACCTAAATGTTGATGTCGGACAACGTGCTCCTTCAAGTGGTTCAAAAATAATGTCCACGTCTCTTGGCTTTCATTGGCCCAAATAGCAAATGCTAGGGAAATATACTTCCATTAGCATTTATTGCAACGGAGATCAACAACTTAATATCATATTTTTCATAGACATGGGTGCCGTCTATGGAAATTACTGGCCGACAATGCACACAACCATCAATGGCTGGTTTAAATACCCAGAACACATATCTAGAATTCTCGGACTCCGCTCAAGCTTCCATTCAACAACAGTCCCGGGGTTAAAGTGTTGCAATGCGGCCATGTACCTAGGTAGAGAGGAAAAGGACTTATCCCAGTTAGTATTGTTGTCATAATCACTATTCTCTTCCTGACTCTGCTCATCTGCCAGATCCCGATTAAATATGTCGTCTTCGGGCAATTGATTAAGGACGGGACCTTCAAGTTGCTCGTTTTCACTGCACAACCAATAAAATAATGAGTTTCTCAAATTGATCCTAACTTTACATATAAAATTTATTACTTCACTTACAAATCATAATGTGTTTATATCCCATGATGCACATTATCCTGCTGATGATGACTCTCAGATGGACTACCATGATACAACACACCAAAACTAGGCATATTCCAACTGGCCGTTGGTTCATAACTTGTAATCCAGTATCCCGTGGGGAATATATGAGTGTTAATACAAATTTAGTACATAAAAATAAACATCGTAACACAAAGGAAAATTGAAGTTTACCACTCGGCTTGTGTATTATGTAAACTTGGGGAGAAATTATTCCCTCGCCCCTCATTTGCCCATGGAGATAAGTTTAGGTCAGGCCAAACTCTTTCACAAGGAACTTGTTTGGCTAAATCTGCTCCAAAATAATCACCCGGTGATTGAGGGATATTCTTACTTTGCGGAACCTCATTATTGCGAATGTCTTCAGCCTTGACGTACATTTCCAATATTTTTATCACAAGGAATTCCCGATGTTCATCCGAAGTCTTCAATAAATCTCTTAGAGTTTCATTCGTCTTCGATGTTAAACTCAGCATAACAAGCAACCTCTTGCGGAGTAACAAAATACAAATATCTTTCAGTTACTTTAATATTCACCGAATATTTGCTCACACTCATTTTTTTTACATAATAATGATACCAATGTATCGTACTTCATTATTGGAGTGTCAGTAATTCAATACAAGAAATATTAGTGCGCCCAACTTTTATGTATAGCGCGGTGAAATACCACGTTATACATATTATGGTGCCTGATTTTTTATTCCCACATATTTTGATTCTTTGACTCTAAAAGAACCACACTTTGGTTACGGGCTCCTATACAAGGCTGAGAACAATCAGATCTATGACGATGAGAATCGCGCTGAAAATACCACATATAATATCATCTTCAAGCCGTCTCTACTTGGACTCATGATCATTACATAGAGCAGCTGTGTCGCCAATCACTACTCTCCGGCCAGTCATTGAATTTTGCCTTTCTTTTTTATTATTAAGTAGATAACAAATATAGGAATAAAGACGAAGTGGTGATCAGAATAGCAATGTTAGGTTTTGATTTTGGTTCTGGAAAAGATAGATACTGGTCTTTTTATTGCTTCCATAAGCCAATCGCAACTACTGACGTATTGTTTTACTGTTCAAATGGAAAACTATGACTCTACTTTCAATATTTGTCAGTATTTAATTTAAACAAAAAACAGTAAAATACATAACTGGACCCCCAAAATGATCAAAAATTTTGATTAATAAAAGCGGAAACTACTAGTGCTAATATCATTGATCCAAAAGTATGCCACCTTACTAATTATTTGGAAATACTTGTTCCAACTTTCACTTGATTCAACTTAGTCCAAGGGCAAAGTCCAGATATGATCCTTGTTAGACTTGATAAAATATGCAAAGTACTATTGAAAGAATTATCCAATTTAACTAGCAAGCACACCATTCAAACAGCACGAAGGAAATATCTAAAAAAACATAAGAACATATTCAGGGGCATCCAGCTTTGGACAACTCAGTTTTTGCACTAATAATTGCTTGAATTTGGATCAATGTGAAAAAAGGGGTTTGTTTATTAACAATTCCAACAAATCCATTATGGTTCCACATTAGAAGTTAAGAATGGCTTTCAGCTTTAAGGGCACAATTCAACCACATTGCAACCTAGTTTAATGAAGTAATTGAAGCAGAACCTTCTTTCTCAATTTTTCTTTGCCTTCTGAGGCTTCTGCTTCTGCTTCTGCTTTACTGGAGGTGGAAACAGAGCACGAAAAGTCCATGCAGCCATTATTGCCCCTACGAACGGACAGATCCAGTAGACGTAAAATTGCTCCCATGTGTTGTGCCAATTGTTTATGTATGCCCAACCAAATGCCTGCAAATGTATAACAGGACAATCAGCTCAGTTTCGAACCCATTAATAAATCATGCAGGCAAAAATTGAAAAGCACATTAATTGCTACAGCAGTGTCTATACATATAACAGCATGTTTTCAATAGAACATTTACTATCCTAGGACTTGACATGAAAGAGTCTCCATTTCGGAACATTCCAAAAGATTTGACACACTTTGAGTTCCTCTTTAAAAGCTCAATTTTACATTTGATTTGTAATTACAAAAGAAAAGGTTCAAAAATTGATCTAGGGGGAGCGTCTGTATCTCTCTGAAACTAAATTTAGTGTACAAATAAGGATAGCATACAATTTATCAAAGAATTGAGCTGATAACATTTCATCTAACAGCCACCACCATTTGCTATCACTTTGGAGTACCAAAAATAGTACAAAAAAGGATAATTTGATGATTACTTACCTATGACATTGCTATTGAAAGGAAAAAAAACTTCAATCCCTGCAAAAGCTATCTCCTAATTCAGTGCCAGTAGAAACTAGTCGTCAAGCTACACAAGGAGAACTATTTAAGTTCAAGGTAAGGTATAAGATACCCAACTAGGAAAGTAACGGTTATTACAGATAATGCAGGGTCATGTGGTTAGCTTGGTTGGTCATCTTTACTAGATTCTTGGATTGAGAACTCATTCCCATCCCACACCCTAAAAACTAACATTTGAGATTTGCAACGGCAGAAATGACTGCAACCAGTCGTTAGCCAGTAGACTCAATGCAAATAGAGATCTATTATTTGTGTGACAAAGCTACCTAAAGAAGACAACATCAAATCGCAGTTCAGTAAAGCAAAGAAATATGATTGCTTAGATCGATGATATCACAGTTTAGGTTAGAGGACAAATGGTACATAATGTTTGACTAAATCCATTTCCCATCGTTATATTATTCCATGAGAATTTATTCCTTGAGAATGAGGGGAATACATGCATACACAGGGTTCAAATAGTTAATGTTCCACAAATTAAAACAGTTCAGATTGAAAGGCATATGTTCCTAATATTTTGTTCTTTGGGACTATGACAAAGGAAGTCATTCTTTGCAATGCAAGGAATTGAAAATAATGGGTAAAAACAAAAGAGATTATAGAGAAATTAAAAGATTGCACCTAAAAGACAAAGTTTCTGCCATATAGATTCTAGCAAATAGCAAGAGATACACCTTGATGACGACAGAAAGCTCCATTTATTAACAGTCTATGCAAATCAATTTCAGAAGAATCTAGCATCACGCTCCAACCAACAAACCATGACTAAACCAAATGGAGCACTCCTCCATAAAATCATCGATTTTTTACCATAACTCACATTCCCAATGTTACAATAACCAAAGATCACCAAATATAGATGCTATAACGATGTGTATTTTAGATAACAAGCAACTAAAAAACCTAGGTTCAACATGAAAAAATCAACAAGAAATGAGTCAACTCTAATTGGTCCTCTTCCAGACAAATGAAATTGGTCCAAGCCAAGGAAACGTTGGAGGCAGGTAAAGGATGAGATTTAAGATGGGACTGAAGATATTTTCTGGTTCCAAGGCAGTAATTTGAGAGTTGAAAGGGTCTTGTTTCCAAGAGAAGTTAGCTTAGAGGTATTGAAATAATAGCGATAAATTAACAGCTTTTAGTCTTAGGCGTCTCTTGATTTTAAGGAATTATATTGAACTTCTCCCCCTTCTATTGGAAGTCACTCCACCAATTTTACCTCAAACCGCAGGGACTAATTCTGGTTCACTAATGTCATAAGAAGATGTAACTTTCCAACCGAGAAGAAGCAAGTTATACCAAATAGGCTTCATGAATAAAGACAGTCAAACACAAATGCACAAGAGAATTTAGCAAACAGTTATATATTCTCTGTATACATTAAGGACAAACAAATGGTTACTACGTCAGCCTAGAGCAGCAGGAAGTTCAAAGGTTACAACAAGCTCTAAGATCTAAGAATATAAAACAAGAGCTCGTACTTACATTGGCTGGATTCATAGAAGGTCCGGTGTATTTTGAACCTGTTACTACCATGGTAACAGTTGACATTGCAAGTAACCAATTCTTTAGAAGTGCATTTTTAGGACCCCTCAGTACAATAAGAAAGACCAAAAAGGTCATTATGAAAGTCAAGATGCCCTCAGCAATGGCTCCGTTATGCAAGTCAACTTTCAATGAAGGTCCACCTAGCATGTGCTTGTACTGCGTAGGAATAACCTCCAATATCGCCAATGCACCAGCAACTGCGCCAGCTGCCTGTAACAATAAAAAGACGGTTAGGAAATATTTTCAAAATATCAAGAATCAGATGGTCATTCTTACAGGTAGATTTTTTGCTCCTTTTTGAATCAGATGCATTCTTGAATTGGAAGATTTAGCCGTTATTTCACGGAATTCTTCAGCTTTTAATGAAACAGTGTAAAACTTACCATGAAATTAAGCAACTTTAGGTGCTCTATCTAATTGAATTCTATAAATAATATATCTTCTTAAGGAAACTCAAACACCGCTAATGTGAGTTTCGCATCAGCAGTATCATGCATAGATAAAAAGGAGGGAAGAGGTAGCTTAATGGCCAACTTTAAATAATTACGACATGATGAACTTCCTAAATAAATGGATTTCTTTCCACCATCCATCAGTACAATAGCTGTCTGCCATAATTATAGGCCCCCAGGCTGACAAAGTTAAGCAAAACTTAGCCTATCCGATATCAGGTTTAGAAAGAGCTACACATTTTTGCTGATATTCCTTTCTCTGTAGTCTGTATAAAGTCAAGTAACCCCGTGCTCGGGCAGAATCCATTGTAAAAGTGTTGTTTAGCTGGAATGCTTGGTTGAGAATATTCTCCTATTAAAAGAAACTTTTCACTCTTATAAGGTACGGCTACAACCAGAATGAAGCAGTTCAGATTGCCTATTACTTATAAAAGAAAATATATATAGCCTATTCCTTATAAAGAGGCAAGTACATCTTCTTAGGGCTTCATATAACTGAGGCGGCAGAGCTAGTAAGTGGGAAGGGGGTTCATCCAAAAATTATACTGTATATTTTTTATTTTTTATTATATATAAATTGTTTGAATCCCCTTGGCATCAGGGAATTCGTTCAAATGTTGTTTTATGTTACAATATCAAAATCCAACAAACATTCTAGTAAAAAAGTTCGCTGAAATTACAAGCATTGAAAAGTAAAAAAGAAAAAACCTGAGCAGGAAATCGAGCGGCAACAGAGAAGAGGGAGTCCGTTCCAACACCGGCAGCATAAAAGGCGGCCGTACCAGCAGGATTAAAAGCGGCACCACCGAAAGCATCAGCAATAATCCCAAACACAAAAAACAGAATAAAGAGAAGCACAGTAGTAATAAAGAGAGTAGTAATTCCTTGAGCAATTCCAAAAGCAGAAGCAATTAGGTAAGTGAAAATCCCAAGTGTTGATGAACAAAATACCCACATCGATGTTAACACAAAATCAGCCACTGCTGCTTTTACAGCACCCATTTTTAATGAATCAATCGAATCGACTCTAGAATTTCGTCAATTATACTAGGTACTGAATACTCAGATGATGATCAACCTAATATTCAGCTAATGGGGATAAGGACGCATAATATTAAAGATTTGGTAGGGAATTTGGTTTGTTATGGTTGTTTTATTTAATGGCTAATTACTCATATTCTATTTTGGGTTTATCTTGTTCTATTCGATAATGATTTGTCCGCTACAGTTTCGCACGGACCAAAAGTATATTTCATTAACCATATACTCCATCGAATTCAATTTCACTATGACTATTTCAGATTTGGTGTACTACGCAACGTATTAAAATAAAAAGGACACACATTATTCCGTTAAGAATAAATTTAAACTATTTATCAAATGATAGATATATTTTTGCCTTTTTTTTATATCTTTTTTAAGAGTAACTATCAGTTACGTCCATTTATAAGTAGCTTATTATAAAAAATTGTCAACTCATAAAATATTAGTAGTATTAGCCAATTAGCTATTTATAGCCAAAAAAGGTCAAACTTTTGCTTTCTTTTGAGTAGGTGTTATTACAATAAATTGGGTGCATCTTAAAGAGTTTGAATCTCAGTTTGGAATGATTTGTTAGAGTTTTGAGGTGGATTGAATTGAAAATTTGAATTAGAAGATGAAACATGAAAAAAAATTTATATATGTTTATTGTATATCATACTCATATGTATCATATTTATATCAAATGTTTATCACATGTATATCAATTGTCATGACTTAAATTCTACTATAGGCCGTGATGACGCCAACGTTACCACTAGGTAAGCCAATAGTGAACTAACCACATGATTATTTCTTTTAATATTTTAGAAATAATTAATTTTAAATTTGTGCATAAATAAGAAGTATGAATTTAATAAAATGAGAGATCAATAATTTTGAAAGCAAGTGAGATAAGTATGTATCCAAAATTTATCATGTGTCTATTAGTAAAATTTTCAAGACCTGGTGTCACAAGTGTATGAGCTACTAGTAAAATATACAAAAGAATATTACAGTATTGTCTAAAGTGGAATAGACAGAAAATAAAGCAAAAAAAAGACTTCGGCTGTTGAAGAACGGGCTCGGAAGGCAGCTCACCGCAAAGTATCGTGGAAGCAAGGATGCGCTTCGGACTGATATCCAGATGCACATGCCTCAGATCCTGCACATTTAGTGTAGAAGTGTAGCGTGAGTATATAAACAACATGTACCCAGTATCCAGCCTAACCTCGAAGAAGTAGTGACGAGGGGTCGACTCCGACACTTACTATGGATTAATAAATATAATAATGGAAATTCTTAATATGCATGGGCTATGTAAATGAAACTACAAAACTCAATAACAAAAAATAACTAAACCGTTTTTTACTGATAATAATTTCCAACTAAATTTCCATCATTTAACAATTTAACATCTCAATACAACGAAATAATATCAATTAAAAATTTGGCTCCAAGTATTTTTATGCACGAATTATGCCGAGGTCGTACGGCTTGGTCCAATATACAAATATATAAACTGTGCGCACGAACCATAGATGCATCTATTCTATTACCGACGTGTTCGACCCGCTCCACACAAAGAGAAAAATACTTTATAAACAACTGATTCAAAGATTATTAAGAGGCTAATATTCAATGAAACATCAATTCTCATTAACGGTCAAGTAACATGTCCAAAACTCAAGTAAATAAAATTATACCTTTTACAATTCCTTTATCAGGTTCCGATGTGCTTTAAACATTTAAATTAGCAAGTAAGGTGCAATTGCAAGTATCACATGATTTGGGTCCTTCACTATCCGGGCATAAGCATAATTTGTAGCTACATACGGACTCTCGTCACCTTGTGTGTACATAGCCCCCACAAATAGAAGAACATATTAAATTAATTCACCTATGTGGTTAATTCCCTCTTACAAGGTTAGAAAAGAGACTCACCTCGTCTCAAAGCTTACTTTCCGGTCCACAATTATGCTCTAAACCCTCAATTCGGTGCATCGACTCGAAACTAGTCAAGTGTTATATAAAATAGTCAATACATGTTCAAAAGTTCATATCCCAACTATTAAAGTGATTACCCTACCCCAATTGATAAATTCCTAAAATTCACCCACGGAGCCGGATTCCCGAAATTTTTGAAGAAAGTTGTTACCCATAACCTCATGAACTCAAATATACGATTTCCATCCTATTCCATAATCATTTTCGTGGTTAAATCCTATTTTTATCAAAACCCTAAGGTTTCCTCATAAATTCCATAAATTCCACCATTTTCCATGTTAAATCTACTTATGCTTCATATATTTAGCTAAAGAATCGATAAGGATCACTTACCTCTTGATGTTGATGGAATCCCTCTCAAAAATGCTCTCGAAATCGTCCAAGACCAAGTGGGAAATGAGGAAAATAAAGCTAAATCCCGTTTTAAAAGTTGTTGCACAGGTCGCAGATGTCGCATTTGTGACTCCTGGTTCGCAAATGCGAAGGCTGGCTATTTCTGCCTTGGTCGCAAATGCGACCAAAATCACCGCAAGTGCAAAGAGGGACAATTCGTAAAAGCGGCAGAAATTTCGCAATTGTGAACTCCACAGTGCCTTCCCGTCTTCGCAAATGTGAAAGTTTCTTCTTAATTGTGAGCTCGCAAATGTGATCAAATCTTTGCATTTGTGTGACCTGCAACACCAGCCCGAAAACCAGAAAAAAACTGAAGTCCTTCCACCTCTCCAAACGCATTCGTAACTCACCCGAGCCTTTGGGGCTTCACACCAGACGTCCACACAAGTCTAAAAATATCATACGAACTCGCTCGCCCGATCGAAACAGTGAAATAACAACTAAAATCATGAATCAGACGTCAAAACGCATGGATTAACTCATGAAACTCAAAAACTTCTAAAAATACTTCCGCGTGTCCGATTCCTATCAAATCAACTCGGAATGACGCCAAAGTTTGCGTGCAAGTCATAAACGATATTACGGAATTATTCCCGGTCTCAAAATCCCAATTGGACCTCGATAACACCAAAACCTACTTCAAACCAAATTTAAAGAACTTTAAAACCTTCAAAGAGCCAACTTTCACTATTAGGCGCCGAAACGCTCGCGGGTCATCCAAAACTCGATCCGAACATACATCCAAGTCCGAAATCATCGTACAAACTTATTTAAACCATCAAATCATGATTCCGAGGTTGTTTACTCAAAATATTGACCGAAGTCAAACTTAGCCGTTTGAAGCCAAACCATAGAACCAAGTGTTCCGATTTCAACCCGAACCATTCCAAATCCCGAATCAATCATCCCCACAAGTCATAATAGAATAAAAGAACATACATGGAGTCTTATTTAGGGGAACGAAGTTCTAAAAAGTAAAACAACCGGTTGGATCGTTACATCCATGTATACTTGTGTGCGTAATACATCGTGATTGTTTGATACATGTGTCACAAAAGAATTTTTTGAACTCGATTTTAACTACGAATATTAATACCAAATTAATTTTGCATAGATTTATGTGTATATATATATATATATATATATATATATATATATATATATATATATATATATAT
>ML401037.1:0-40044 GCA_005239525.1 Nicotiana knightiana
ATATATATATATATATATATATATATATATATATATATATATATATAATTGCTCTGCCATAGTGGGCTCGCTCATAGGGGCTCGGCCATACTAGGCTTTGTATCTTGGCCATTATGGGCTCTCTCATAGGCGCTCGGCCACAGTATGCTCGGTATATAACTTAATATGTGATAAGAGGTTGCCCAATAGGGGCCTGCCCATCGATTATAGCTCGATTGTAATGAAAATATTGTAACACTGTATATATAGATTCTCTGCTCTCTTGAATGGAAGAAGATAATACTCAATTGAACATAAACTCCTGATAAGGGAGAATACTTTAACTTATGAGACTAGGATAATGTATAAATTCGGGAGTATGAACTTCTATTTATGTCTCGTTATCAAACATATGTAATTACGAGATCATGCCAAAATGAAGGAAGGGCTTAGTCGTAACATACCTGGAGTAGGGGAAAATCTATGTGATATTCTTGAGAAGGTTTACACCATACTCCCTTAAAATTGCAAATTCTCACGTTGCTTACGATACTACGAAACCTCTATTTGAATTATTAAATATTCTTAGCTTCAGATTGCCTTCAATGTTGGCTTCCGGTTGCCTTTTTCTTTAGCTTCAGTAGAGCCTTTTCTATTCTCTCAAATGTTGAAGATATGTATCTTTTAATTTGTTAAAAGATATGTAGCCTCTTTGAATTTCAAGGTTTTTATTTTATTTGATTTCCACCTAACCCAACATGACTAGTCAGTCATTTGTTTTGGGTAGTGGCTTGCTGCCACGTGGGGGTGGGGAGGGGTTTTAATCTTATCCCATAACCAATTAGTTAGTTAGGTAATACCTCGTTACCCGACAATTAACTAATTACCCACATAATTAAGAATTATCTAAAAAATTCTACTTATTTTTAATACAGCTTATACATCATACTATCATGGTCATATAGTACCTTGTATGGTGCTAGTCTATAAATATCGGGTATTATCACTCGGACCGTATTTTATCCCAAATCGACAACCTTAAACGAAACTCATTTTCTTCTATTTGCTTACCTTCTCTCCTTCACGAATTTACTCATCATGTGTTTGAAATAGCATAATGCTTATAATCTCAAGAAAATCTCATCCTCGAGTCTACGTCAATTAACTGAAGATGAAACTTTAACGTATGAAAAACGTGATCTTTCCCCCTTAGAAACATTCGTTCTCGAATGTCTACTCTTAGATACTTTGGAAAAAATTTCACCAGAGTCTCCTCCGTACACTAGACTAAAACCACCCTGCACGCAGCCAGAAAACATATTATACATGCCACACCTGGCCTTACACAACTATCTATTATAAATTATGAAAGTAAGAAATAAGAGCTTATCTGATGACCTACTGGCCTGAATAGAGCTGTGTTGAGGTATCCCACCTCGAGCCATATCTTCAGTATGAAATTGGTGGGGGTATTTAGACTTCATTTCTTCCTCCGCTTCCCACACATCTCTTCCACATTCTTTCTTCTCCATAAAACCTTCACGGAGATTATTTCCTTATTCCGTAGTTTGCGGATTTGTCGGTCTTGGATGACAACTGGAATTTCCTCGTATGACAAGTCCTCCATAATTTTTACATCATCTATGGGCACCACTCGGGTAGGATCGCCAATGCACTTCCGTAGCATGGATACGTGAAAAACCGGATGGACAGACTCCAATTTTGTGGGAAATTCTAACTCATAAGCTACTTGGCCCTCTCTCTGAATGATCCTATAAGGTCTAATATACCATGGTCTAAGCTTTCCCTTCTTGCCAAACCTCATCAAACCCTTCATAGGTGACACCTTTAAGAATACCCATTCATTAACCCTGAACTCTAAGTCTCGTCGCCGCATGTCAGAGTATGACTTCTAACGACTCTGAGCTGTCAACAGTCGCTCCCAGATAAGCTTTACATTTTCTATGGCATGCTGAACCATGTCCGGCCCATGTAACCCATATTCTCCAACATCAAACCACCCTATAGGAGACTGCACTTATGCCCATACAAAGCCTCGTACGGAGCCATCTGGATACTGGAGTGGTAACTGTTATTATATGCAAACTCAATAAGAGTTAGATGTTCATCCCAACTTCTTTTAAAATCCAACACACATGCTCGTAACATATCCTCGAGCATTTGAATTGTGCGCACACCTTGTCCATCAGTCTGTGGATGAAAAGTTGTGCTGAGATTCACCTGAGTCCCTAGACCTCTCTGAAATGACCTCCAAAAATGTGATGTAAACTAGGCCTCACAGTAAGATATAATAGATACTGGTATTCCGTGTAGCTGCACTATCTCCTTAATATATAACTTTGCATAATCTTCTGTTGTACATATAGATCTGACCAGTAGGAAATGAGCTGATTTCGTGAGCCTATCGATTATCAGCCATAAAGAATCAAACTTACGATGAGAACGAGGTAAACCCATGACAAAGTCCATATTTATCGCCTCCCATTTTCACATCGGGATCTCTATAGTCTGCATTAGCCCTCCGGGCTTCTGGTGCTCTATCTTCACCTGCTGGCAACTAGGACACTGAGCGACAAACTCAAAAATGTTCTTCTTCATATCGTTCCACCAGTACACCTCCTTAATGTCGTGATACATATTTGTCGAGCCAGGTTGAATGGAGTACCACGAATAATGTGTCTCTGACATAATCCTGTCTCGTAGCCCTGCTACATGTCGAATACACAAACGACCCATGTATCTGAGAACCCCATCTTCCTTGAGTTCTAACAACGACTTCTTCTGCTGCGGGACTCGCTCCCTCAATTCGACCAGCTCTAGGTCCTCGTACTGCCTCTCCTTTACTTCAGCTATGAGAGATGATTTTGTAGTATTTTGGAGTACAACTCCACCATCGCTAAAGTCTACTAAGTGAACCCCGAAACAAGCCAATTGATGAATCTCCCTAGTTAATTGTCTTTTCTCGGACTTTAAGTGTACTAAGCTACCCATAGATCAGAGAATTAAGGCATGTGCTACAACATTAGCTTTCCCTAGATGATAGAGAATGTTAACATCGTAATCGTTCAATATCTCAAGCCATCGCCTCTGTCGCAAATTCAACTATTTTTGCTTGAATATATATTGCAGGATTTTATGATCTGTGAATACATCAACATGAACACCATATAAATAATTCCGCCATATCTTAAGTGCATAGACAACCGCAGCTAACTCGAGGTCGGGGGTCGGATAGTTCGCCTCATGCTTCCTTAACTGCCTTGAAGCATACACAATTACTTTCCCATGTTGCATCAAGACACATCCTAACCCGACACCTGAGGCATCACAATACATGGAATAACCATCTGGGCCCTCTGGAAGTGCGAGAATTGGCGCTGAGGTCAACCTGTTCTTAAGCTCCTGGAAACTCTACTCACAGGCCTCTATCCACTGAAACTTAGTTACTTTCTGCATCAACTTCGTTAATGATGCTGAAAGAGAAGAAAACCCCTCTACGAACCTCCAGTAGTAATATTGTTAAGCCTAGAAAGCTACGAATCTCTGTTGGAGTGGTAGGTCTAGGCCAGGATTTCACAGCCTCAAAATTCTGAGTTTCTACCTTTATACCTCCATCGGATACAATGTGCCCCAAGAATGCTATAGACGTTAACCAAAACTCACATTTAGAAAACTCAGCATACAATTTATTATCATGAAGGGTTTGGAGTACCGCTCACAGGTGGTCTACATGATCATCCTCTGAACGTGAATAAACTAGAATAGCATCAATAAAGACTATCACGAACAGATTTAAATATGGCCGGGATGGGCTATTCATCAAGTCCATAAATATGGCAGGTGCATTCGTCAACCTGAAGGACATGACAAGGAACTCGAAGTGGCCATATCGGGTCTTGAAGGCTGTCTTGGGAATATCTTTTTCCCGAACTCTGATCTGATGGTACCCCGACCTCAAATGTATCTTTGAAAAGCATCTAGCTCCCTACAACTGATAAAACAAGTCATTTATCCTTGGAAGTGGATGCTTATTCTTAATAGTTACCTTGTTCAATTGCCTATAATTGATACACATCCTTAGCGAGCCGTCTTTTTTCTGTACAAACAGTACCGGTGCACCCTAAGGTGAGGTACTGGGCCTGATCAAACCTTTCTCCAGCAAATCTTTTAACTGCTCCTTCAACACCTTCAATTCGACAAGTGCCAGTCCCTAACTCGCACAATATGATTAATGCACCCTGTGGCGATCATCTTCCTTGCCTTCAGATAGGAAATAAACCTACCTCTGGGTATCGCTGTATTACCTACCCATTCAAGGACTGGCTCACTCAGAAAATTAAATCTAGCTATCTTTGCTCGACAATCAACTGTGGCTTAGCAAGCTGCCAACTAGTCCATGCCCATTATAGCATCAAAATCCAACATCTCTAGCTTAACTAGGTCGGCTGAGGTCTGATGACCACAAACTGACACCGTACAACCTCGGTAAACCTATCTAGTAATAATCGAATCTCTGACCGGTGTAGATATCTCAAAAGGATCACTTAATATTTTAGGCACTATACCAAACTTCCCCGCGACAAATGGGGTAATACACGATAAGTAGATCCTGGGTCTACCAAGGCATAAGCATCGTGAGAGCAGATGGTCAACATACCTGTCACAACGTCTGGTGAAGACTCCTGGTCCTGTCGACCCGCTAAAGCATAGTTACAATTCTGGTTACCACCTGAACTGGAACCTCTACCTCTGCCTCGACCTCTACCAGCCTAATACTAAGACCCGTGCCATGAAGGATGCACAGACATAGATGATCCTGTTGTTGAATTCACTGATTGTACCATACACCCAGAATCTCTATTTGGGCAATCTCTCATCATATGCCCTGGATGTCTACATGTATAACAAGCATCACAACCGGCTCGGCGTTGGCCCAAATGTCCTCTACCACATATGTCACACCGTGGCAAAAATGACTATGTCCATTCTGAACCTCGCTGTCGCTGCAAACCCGACGCTCGTGAGCTCTCACCTGGTTCTGACTGAGTGTAACGGTCATACCTGTAACCCTGTAACTGAGGTGGCGAAGGCCTAGGTATCTGTTCGAAGTAGTGGGGCCTATAATTACCCTGAGACTGCTCCTGGGACCTGGAAAATCTCATCCTCTTATGCTGCCCTGAATCGTTCCTCTCCATACCATGCTGCTGACGCCTACCCATTTCTATATTCTGGGCGAATGACTGAATTCGGGAGATATCCACACTATCCTGCAATGCAGTGGTGACACATGCCTCGATCAACTCTGGGGCCAACCCTGCTATAAACCTGTGGATCTTGTCCCGCATAGTAGCAACTATGGATGGTGAATATATGGCCAATGAATCAAAATGGATACTATACTCTCGAACACTCATATTGCCCTGCTTGAGGGGTAGAAACTGATCGACTCGAGCCTGTCGAATCTCCGCGGTAAGTACTGGTCAAGGAAGGCATTTGAAAAATTCTCCAAAATAGTTGGAGGTGCATCACGTCCCCTGGACCTTTCCCATCCCTTGTACCAAAGGATGGCTATATCTCAGAGTCGAAAAGCTGCTAGCTCAACTGCCTCTTTCTCCGTGGCATGCATAACTCGAAAGATCATGTGAAGCTGATCTATGAAATCCTGCGGGTCCTCCCTCTGCTCTGTCCTTGCGAACTCTGGGGGACTCAAAGTAATAAACTCTCGGACCCTTGAACTCCCAGACCCCTCAGAAGGTCCTGCACTAGCGGATACCCTATCCTGTTGCTGGGTAGTTACTAATTGTGTCAACAAATACACCGCACTCCTCAAGTCCTGATCTGATGGAGGTGGAGGGGGTACTGGATGTGCGGTATCCCTAGGAATCTCCTTAGGTAGTGAAGGAGCCGGTAATGTATGAGTAGGGGTCTCTCCCTGGGCCTCCGATTGGGCCCCATCTACCGGGGGTACCCTTCTAGTCCCCTCACTTATTGTTGTATCTCTCCTCTGGCTAGCCGTAGTCTTCCTATTTACCGTTATCTGTGCATGCAAATGCTAACGCGTAAGTTTAACTCAAATTTCTTATAAACAGTTCTACAGCACAATTTAGATTTGAAAGAAAGGTAACCAACTCCTAAATGCCCTGTAATCCCCTGCTTATATAATGTGGTGCACCACACATATATAAACAAGACCCTACTATACACGGCTTGTAAACTCCCTAGGACAAATGCTCCGATAGCACTTTTGTCACGCCCCGAGCCTGGGGCGAGACCGGCACCCAACGCCTCATCTATCCTTGCGTACCAACTTGCGACTCAGGAACTCTGGACATATAATGTCATACTTTGGCCAGGGGCCACATTTCAAGACAATTTGCGAAGCAAAATATAAAACTGAATGGAAACTAACGCTGACTAAATGTCAATATAAAGTTGCCGGCAAGGCCGTCATAACTGCTACAACTGACAAGCCAACAAATATACATACAGGGCCTACAAGCCTAACATTTTTCACTAACTGGCAGGATATGTCTACAAGCCTCTACTGATGGATGTACTGTGATCGGAATAGGTCCCGACCTACCCATAACCTCTATGCATATATACACAAGATGTACACAAAACTTCTAGACCCGGCAACTACAAAGGACGTGGAGCTTACCGATAAAGCTGAACTCGGGCAACACCTACTGAGGAGGTCTACCCTCCTGTCTATCTGAACCTGCACGCATGAAATACAGCGTCCCTAGAAAAAGGGATGTCCGTACAAAATAATGTAACAAATATGCAAGGAAATAATATAATTGAAATCTGAAACTGAACTGTTAATATAATAGCTGAAAGTAACTGGGAGTCAAAGATAATCTGAAGATATGCTCACCTGCTGATACTGACTAAACTCTCTCAATATAGAAAATAAAATAGATGTTCGTCCCTATAAGGCTCGGTATATATATATATATAACTGTTGCGTCGTAGTAGGGTCGCTCATACGCGCTCGGCCATACTAGGCTCTGAATCTCGTCCATTCTAGGCTCGCTCATAGGCGTTCGGCCATAGTAGACTTGGTATATAACTTATCATCTAATTAGAGGTTTCCCAATAGGGGCCTGCCCATCGATTATATCTCGATGGTAATGAAAATACTGTAATACAGTATATATAGATTCTCTGCTCTCTTGGCTGGAAGAAGATAATACTCAATTGAACATAAAGTCCCGATAAGGGAGAATACTTTAACTTATGAGACTAGGATAATGTATAAATTCGGGAGTATGAACTTCTATTTATGTCTCGTTATCAAACATATGTAATTACGAGATCATGCCAAAATGAAGGAAGGTCTTAGCCTTAACATACCTGGAGTAGGGAAAAATTCGTGTGATATTCTTGAGAAGGTTTATATTGTACTCCCTTAAAATTGCAAAATCTCATGTTGCTTATGATACTACGAAAACTCTATTTGAATTATTAAAGATCCTTAGCTTCAGATTGCCTTCAATGTTGGCTTCAGGTTTCCTTTTTCGTTAGCTTCAGTAGAGCCTTTTCTATTCTCTCAAATGTTGAAGATATGTATCTTTTAATTTGTTAAAAGAATGTAGCCTCTTCGAATTTTAAGGTTTTTCTTTTAACTGGTTGCCACCTAACCCAACATGACTAATGAGTCATTTTTTTTGGGTAGTGGCTTGCTTCCACGTGGGGGTGGGGAGGGGTTTTAATCTTATCCCATAACCAATTAGTTAATTAGGTAATACCTCATTACCCGATAATTAACCAATTACCCACAAAATTAATAATTATCTCAAATTACTTTAAATTCTATTTATTTTTAATACATTTTATACATCATACTATCATGGTCTTATGGTACCTTGTATGGTGCTAGTCCATAAATATTGTATAATATTACTCGGACCATATTTTATCCCAATCCACAACCTTCAACAAAACTCAGTTTCTTCTATTTTATTACCTTCTCTCCTTCACGAATTTACTCTTCATGTGTTTGAAATAGCATAATGCTTATAATCTTAAGAAAACCTCATCCCCGGAGTCTACGTCAATTAACTGAAGACAAAGCTTTAACGTACGAAAAACTCGAGATGTAACGGAGAAAGGGAAAGAGAATATATACATCAATAGAGAGATAAGATAAAAATAAAACTGAAAATGCTATCAGTTATTACAGGTCAATGTCAAATGTCACATCAAAATAGACTCCCCCCACCCCCCACCCCCTCCTGAATAAAAATAAACATTGTCCCCAATGCTTGACAAAATAAAAACAAGGAAGGGAAAGAGTAGAGAGGACTTCCTATGTGGTCTAAGTGTCCATAGTAGCATCACCACCCTCAGGCTCCTCCAAATGGATCTCATCATCCTCTACTCGGGGAGTAGCTGGGTTGGTGAACATCTGGAGCACCGCCTCAGCAGAGTGGGGAGCGAGGTTTGGCTCCTCAGACTGGCCAGCTGGTGCCACTGGTGTCGGTGGTGTTGCTGGGTCTGCTGAACCTGATGGATCTGTCTCCATTAGTAAGTCAAATGGATGATCTCCAGCGGTTTCTATCTTGGTCACCTCCCGTCTCAACTTTTCAACTAATTTTCTTGAAGCCTAGGATTTTCTTATCTTCTTAACCTGCTTCCCAAGCTCCTCAATTTCTCCCCCATGTGCCACCAAGGTGTCCATGATGGTCTTTTTATTGTCCAAGATCTTCTTCAGAGTTTCCTCCACTGATAGAGGAATCTAGGGTAGAAGTCTGTGCTACAACATCACTAGATATGTCAGACAGCTTTGCAGTGGCTGCCTGCATCCAAATGTTGAGACTCACCAGTGTCTGGGAGACTCGCAGCACAAAGAACGGATAAGTATAGGAGGAAGGCACTGATACTTATGGCCTTGAAGATGGAGGTGGTGGCATGGAAGCTTTCTCAGTCGAAGGACCGACTGCTGTGGAAGGCATGGCTGTTGTAGAAGGCATGGCTACTAAATCTGCAACTACCACCGATGGCTCATCAGACTGGCCTACGATAGTAGTTGACTTACCCTTGATCTTCGGGTTCCTCGGGTCTTTCGAGAGTAACAGGAGAAGGTCTTCTTATCCCGAACCTTTGTTTCAAAACTCCTGAGCTCCACCCCACCCCCACCCCCCACCCCCATCTGTGAGATACTCTATGATAGTGTTGGGATACGGATATGAGCTCTCACCCTGCCTGAAAACCATAGACATGTTGGCCGACATGATGGAATCCGACGGCCATGATGGATGTAACTAGGAATGTCCGAGGGACTGGAAGATTGTTTTTATTCTGACTCGGGTTTATGCGACTGCATACAAATGTTTGCCACCCTTTTGCCTCAAATTTGAGGGTAGCCCATTGAACGGGGATCCCTGCTCTGATCCATGGAGTTGGTGGTCCTGGAGCTGCTAGTACCTCAGCTAACCAAGGGCGAGCCGCATCATCCATTGCAAACTTCTCTAAATATTGAATAAGCTCCACCTCCTCAAACCCTAAGAAAGTGTTCAGGGTGCTCTGATAAAATCTAACCTTAAATTTCCTCACCTTGGTCAACTTAGTCCCCTTTTTTATATGCGCCATATTGGTGTAGATTTCCCGGGCTAAGTGCTCCTTGACATCCATCACACTTTGAGTGAACCATGTCTAACCTTTTCTCTCCCGAAACTGCTTTTACACGTTCAGATTGAATCTATCCAAGTCTTTCAAAAGAAACTATCGCTCAAGTGTGAGCGATCTCTGTGAACACCACTCTCAGAACCTAGTAAAAGTTGTCAAGCTCACGAATCTATCTTCCTAAATCTCCTTCTTTTTCGACCTCTCGAGTTCGGCAACTCTGGTATCAACCCCTCGAGCGTCATCAAGAATATCATCATCATCATCAATTGTACTGGTGCAGGGGGGAGTATGAGTAGATGAGGATTCTAAACCCTGGCTGCCATCTTCCGAACCCTCAGAAGTGCTAGCTGAGGTGGAAGGCTCATTACGGAGCTGGTATCTCCCTAGGAATTGTTGTGGCTGAGATTGGGCCTCAGGTTGTGCCTCCACTGAGTGGCTCTCAGATGCTTCCCTAGACAGGATGTAAGAACTTGATTTGGAGGGCTCAATGGTCCTACCTCGCCCAGTGGTTGTTTTTTTAGTTATCCCTCTTTGCATAGAGAGTGGTTGGGTACCCCTGCCTCGGCCTCGGAGGTTTCACCTCTCCCGTTGGATGTATCACCACGCCCACGTGATCTAACCATTTTCTGCAATACAAGCAAAAAGAATCAGTTACAAGTCAAAGCTAGAATATCAAAGAGTTGCATACAAACTCATGCAGATTGACCAGGCTTGAGAGGTTTCATTTCCATGCGTCCCGTTCCTCTCCCAGCGGAAAATAGTGTAGAGGATAAGTAAGTGTGGTCTGCACAATTTTGAGTGCAGCCGCAAATGGGCTTGTGCGAACCACACAATTTTGGAAGTGAGACCGCAGTAATTGATCTGCGGTCTGCACAATTTTATGTACGACCACAATACAAGTGTGGTCCTCACAATCTTGAGTGCAGCCGCATAATTCAATCTCAAAAATTTCAACTATCTGAAGTTAGAGAATCAACCGATCTGTGGTCGCACACACTTTTCTGCGGCCGCGGTTCAATTTCTGTGGACCGCACAATTTTTAGTGTGGTCCGCCCAGTCAATGCATAAAACTTTGCCCTAGCCTAAGGATCTGCCGACCGCACAATTCTTTGTGCGGCCACACAATTCAAGCACAAACGGCAGTTACTTAGGGCTTTTCAATTTTAGCACAATTTGGACATGGTATTGGCAATTTATTCATGGTACACAGTTTACCCATCCCCCAATTAGCAAGTAAGAAGTTACCCTCACAATTTTAAGCTCACGTGATGATTAATTTGACATTTTGGCCTAAAAATAACTAAACTAATTATGAACAAAAATTAAGAAAATTGAAAAATCTAAAGATGGATTGAACATATCAGTAATGTAGTGATGCAAGGAAGAATCAAAGAGGATGAAGTGAGTGTGAGATGCTTGAATCAATTTGAGTGCATTTTGCTTGATTTTGTGTTAAATGTTCCGAGTGTGTAAAGTTTGAACAGTGAGGCCACTATTTATTGGTTGACTGATTAGGGCAAAGATTGGAAGCTGAGTGCGGCCGCAAAATTTTGTGTGTGGTATGAACTCCTTACCTGTTACCACTTTTACCTTTTAATGATCAGCGGTCCGCACATTTTTTAGTACGGTCGTAGATTCTTGTGCGGCTGCAGATCGGCCATTTCTCTTACATGCAAAACTTCAGATTTTTTACAATTTCTGGTCTCTAGTTGCGTGGCCGCAACAAGAATTGTGCGGTCGCAGACCCCTTTCTGTTGTGGCCTTCAAAATTGTGCGGTCCAAACTTTTTTCACACATAGCCATTTTCAGTGAGCACAGTTCCTGCAAAGCACACTCATTCCTGCAACACACTTCAAAACCAGTTAGAATAAAATAAGACCTAAATAAGAAGAAAAAGAAAATGAAAAAGAAACATGGGTTTTCTCCCAAGAAGCGCCTGATTTAACGTCGCGACACGATGCAGATTACCATCAATCACTTGAAATGGTCGCGGCACGTAGCCATTACCAACTTTTCTGAGATAATGCTTCACTCGGTGACCATTCACTCTAAACACTTCATAATTTTTATTCTTCAAGTCTAATGCACCAAAGGTCACACATACAACTTCAAACGGGCCACTCCATTTAGACTTCAACTTTCTCGAAAATATCCGTAACCGAGAATCGAACAATAACACAAGATCACCTTCTTTGAACTCCTTGTCATGGAGGTACTTTATCTTCTCCTTGTATAAGGGTGAACTTGTATATACATGGCGGGGAACCACACTTGTGGATCCTGAGGGGTGCCTAACACCTTCCCCTTAGGATAATTTCAAGCCCTTACCCTATCTCTGGTTAATAACATAGTTGTAAATGAACCCCTTTGGTGTCCTAACGTAAAAATCGTTAGGTGGCGACTCTAAAAAACACAAACCCCTTTTCCCAAAAGGAAAGAGTTGTCCCAACCGAATGTCATAAACCCGATCTCCGCGAGGAAAGATGGGGCGCGACAGACATCTTCACAATATGGGAGAATTTAATCAAAGTCAACTCCGTTTTTCTAGCCAAAACCTTTAACAGCTAACCTCGCCTTGTATCTAGGCGCAGAGGTGTATTGATCTTGCTTTACTCTAAATATCTATTTGTTTGATGAAGCTCTCTTGCCTTTCGGCAATTTCACCAAATCATATGTACCATTCTCACAGAGTGACTTCATCCCTTCTTCCATGGCTTCTATCCTACGAGTATCTTGCATGGCCTCACTATAATTCTCAGGTTCTCCCATGTCAGTCAAAATTTCATAGTCACCGGGAGGATAGCGCATGTATATTTGCTTCTTCGTTGTAGATCTTCTAAGAGAGTTCTAAACCCCGACTTCATCAACTGGAGCATCCATAACATCTATACCATAATGATCATTTTTATCTTGATCACTATCTTCATTATTGTCTTGGATTTCATTACGTGCAATAGGTGCCTTAGCAATAGAAACTGGATCAATATATATCAACTAAGCTCTCATTATTCTGAGAATCTACCTTCTCAGCTTTGTTAGTATCTTCAATAGTGTGGTCTTCAAGGAATATTGCATAACGACTTCTAATAAATTTATTGTCAACTGGATCATTAAAATGACCCAAACTCATCTTGACCATAATTGATCAAGATGCACTACTTAGTTTTGACATCCAGTTTCAATCTCTCATCTTTAGGAACATGCACACGAGCTTTACACCCAAAAACTCTCAGTGATCATAAGAAATATCTTTGGAAAACCAATATCTGTCTGGGACATCACCATCCAAAGCAACAACAAGAATCAAATTGATAACATAAACAACAGTATTAAGTATTTTCTCCTAAAATGTATTTGGAAGTTTAGCCTCTGAAAGCAAGCATCTACTCTCTCAACTAGAGTTCTAATCATCCTTTCTGCCAAACCATTCAATTGAGTCGTCTTAGACGGAGTTTTCTGATGACGAATTCCTTGTTCCTTGAAATAGTTAACAAATTGACCACAACATTCACCACCATTGTCTGTGCGAATACATTTTAATTTCTTCCCCGTATGTCTCTCAACTAAGGTCTGAAATTCCTTAAACACGCCAAGTGCTTAATCATTACATTTTAAAAGAGACACCCAGATCTTACGAGAATGATCATCAATGAAAGTCACCAAGTAAAGTGACACCTTTTGGCTTTACTTTAAAAGGACCACACAAATCAGAGTGTACTAACTCCAATAATTCGGGCTTTCTTAAAGGAGGATCGCTATGAAAGGAAACCCTTTTCTATCTTCCAACTAAACAATGGATACACTTTTTCATCTTTGCTTGTTTCACTCAAGAAAGCAAAATTTTCTTAGCCAAACATGTAATCCCTCTCTCGCTCATATGATTCAATATTTTCTGCCACAATTATGATAAAGTATCACTTTTTACCAGATTTATGGAGTCATTAAGAGTAGAGCCATGTGTTACATATAATTGAGAAGACTTGACTCCTCGAGCCACTACTAATGAACCCTTGGTGAGCTTTCATCTGCCATTAAATATGGCATTGTGGTAACCTTCATTGTCTAGTCTTCCTGCGGAGAAGAAATTGAAAGGAAATTCTGGAGCATGCTTTACATTTTGAAGATCTAATGTTGAACCATTATTAGTTTTCAAAAAATTGTGCCAACACCAAACACCTCAACTTCACTGGCATTGCCCATCTTTAACACTCCAGAATCAACAGGAGTATAAGATGAGAAAAAGTCTTTTCTTGGTGTGACATGTAAAGTAGCTCCAAAATCTATTATCCAACTCACCCCATGTGATACCAAATTGATGACGTTTTCATCATAAGCAAAAGGAAGGTCATCTCGAACAATAGCAGCAACATTGTTCTCGTTATTTTCTACTTTCTTTCCTTCTCTAATATCTTGCTTCAACTTGTGGCAAAATCTGTTGATATTCCCTTTCTTGCCACAGTGGTTGCACGTAATATTATGGTATTTGGACCTTGACTTACTTCTACTTTTAAATCTGCTCCTCGAAGCTCTTATTCTATCTCTTTCCCAGTCTTCTGTAACCAAAACATCTTCTTGTGAGGAAGAACCCTGAGACTTTCTCCTTACTTCCTTTTTCAACACACCACTCTTGGAATATTCCATGATCACGTTACCACCATAAGCTGAATTTGTCAAAGAAACACGAAGAGTTTACCAAGAATCTGGCAGAGTATTAAGAAGCCAAACTCCTTGTATCTCATCAACAAAATTAATTCCCATTCGAGACAGCTGATCAAGGACGCCCCGAAAATCATTTATGTGATCAAAGATAGGGTTTCCCTCTTTGTATTAAAAGGTCATCAATTGCTTTAGCAAGAACAACTTCTTGTTCCCCGCTTTTGAAGCATAAAGAGTTTTCTATTTTTTCCAACAATGATCTCACATGTGTCTCATTCACGATATGGTTGCAAAGATTATCTTCAACCCATTGTCGTATATTTCCTCATAATTGTTGGTGGTCGAAATCCCAATCTTCATCCGATATACTATTGTGTTTATGACCTGTAAAAACGGATAGATGTATCTTCTTCACGAACAACAAGTATTTCATTTTTCTTCTCTAAACATTGTAATTGCTCCCATTTAAACATATCATCTTGCTCATATTCACCTCCATTCCGTAAAAACCTCATATAAATAACCAAGGCTCTGATACTACTTGTTAGGTTCAAAAAAACAAGACTCTCAAACCCCTTATGGCTACATTTTGGAAGCTACCAAATGAGAAGGAAGACCCTCAATTTATAGAAGTCCAAACTTTTTCTTACAAGAAAAGGGACTAGCCAAATATGGGAGATTTATAATTTACTTTTATAAGAACGAAAAGTCAATTATGGTAAATAAGTTGCGGTTAGAACCAAACCCGCCAAGATGAACTTGTCTTGAACCTCGCTCTAATACCATTGTTATATCGAGGAAAGGACAACATATTTACCATAATTGAGTTTTCCTTCTTGTAAAAGAAAATTACTATCCTATATTTGGCTCGTCTTTCTTGTAGGAAAAAATTTGGACTTTTATAAATTGAGGATACGTCCTTTTCATTCAGTAGCATCCACAATATAGACATAAGGGGTTTGAGAGTCTTGTTTGGAGGGGGGAGGGGAGGGGGAGGAAATTTTACGGGATAAGTGTTAGTGTGTCACTTGCGTTTTCCTCTTCCTGAGGTGTTACCTCGATATTTTGTACTCTCTTTTTATATGATGGATTGCTTATCTCCGCCTGTGGACGTAGGTTAATTGACCGAACCCGTTAAATGTTTGTCTCTCTTTTGCTATATTTCTGTTATGTTTACTGATTTATGGTCGTTGAAGGTTTGCTTTACTAGCCTCCGCATAACACCTGTTTTTTAGGACCTATCATAATTGAGTCATATTCTAAATATTAGATCCTTCTCTAACTCTTCTGATAGCGTGCGACTTGCATATGCCTAATTTTCCCAGTAGACTATCAAATTCTTGAACTCCCAGTGACTTTGAAATAAAGCAGCCAACTGATGATGTTTACTAAAAACACAAATTCTTGAACTCCCAATGACTTTGATATAAAGGAGCCAACTGATGATGTTTATTAAAAACACATGTGACTAAATCTTCTGAGGCTATGGGTTCACTAAAAATGATAATCGACCTCAATTTTTTTAATACAAATAGGTGCATACTATGTGTGAGGCAACTTGATTGTCACAAAACAATCTAGTAGTTGTCACTTGTAGTACATGTAAGACTTGTAAGCTAAGAGAGCTCTCTGTGTACGGTGGAAATCGGGGATACCCGATTTCATTCTTTGATCGAAAGAGGGATGTGACGTCAAAAGGCTAGGACGCCGAGTCCAGAATTGAAGTTGCTTTCTAGATCAAGGTCGACATCAATAATTGAGGTTAGAAAAAGGCATACTCCGAAATGACGTTGGTATAGCTCAATAACGGAAAGGGCAAGATATCTGCGACGGGTCTAGGATCGTGGCGTAAATTTAGGAATGGATTGATCTTCGGTAGTTAATCAATTGTCAATATAATTTCCTACTATAATTAGAAGTCTACCTTATTTAGAACTCCTCTATTAAATAAAAAGGAATCTCAATAATTTGTAAGCATCCTCATTATTCACTCATAAGAATCTATACATATGTTACTCTCTTTACTTCACTTACTGTTCATCATCGTTTTCCCACTCTTTACTGTTATTACTGCTCTACCTCGAGACTCTCTCAAATAAAGGTCGAGACTCCGCTTGCATACTGGTTTGATGTATCTTATCGTCTTATTTATCTATTTAATTCTTTGTTTATCAGTTGGTATTGGATTAAATCACATATCCTTAAAACCACAATATAAGTTTAATTGTTACTCGATTTTTAGGGTAAACAGTTTGGCGCCCACCGTGGGGATAAAGATAATAGTGATTGTTCAGTATTGATCCTGATAAAACACACTATTTTACGCTTGTTCTTGTCAAGTATTTTTGCTTTCAGATTAAAACATGTCATACTCACAAAACGCATCCACACACGGTGACAATGGCCTAGGATTCCACGGGGAAAACGAAAATGTGATTGCTCCAGGAGTCGAGGTGCCACAGGTTAACCTTGAAGGAGCACCAGTTGCCAACCCAGTCGATGTCAGTTCGCACGTTGCTTTAAATGCGGACCTAGGCACAGACCTCAAAGGGAGTATAAGCAGAGAAGTTCGGTCAAGGGGACAAGGAACACATGGCAGAGGAGACGGAGGAGTTAGTATCCAAGTGATATTCGAAATGCTTCAGGCTCAGCAAGCTGCTATTGCTCAGTTACAAAATCAACATAGAACTCCGAACGAGGTCGAGCTTATTCAGGAGTGAGTACCTTCCCGAGCGAATAGTATACCTAGGAATGGGGTTAACCCCCAAACTCAGGAAAAAGCCTATTCAATTTATTATTGATAACATAGTTTGTTTTGCTTGGTCCCACTTAGACATGACAGGGATCCCACCGAAGATAACAATGCATCGACTAAGCTTGGACCCTAAGTTCAGACCGGTGAAGCAAAAGAAAAGACCCCAGTCTGAGGTAAAACACACATTAATAAAGGACGAGGTAACTAAACTTCTCAAAATAGGGTCCATTCGGGAGGTAAAATATCCCGAATGGTTAGCCAATATAGTCGCAGTCCCTAAAAAAGGGAACAAACTTAGAATGTGTGTAGATTATAAGGATTTAAATAAGGCATGCCCCAAAGATTCTTTTCCACTGCCTAACATCGATCGCATGATCAACGCCACGGCTGACCACGAGATCCTTACTTTTCTCGATGCCTATTTCGGGTGCAATCAAATTCAAATGAACTCGGAAGTCCAGGAAAAGACATCATTTATCACCAAGTATAGAACGTATTGTTACAATGTAATGCCCTTCAGGCTAAAATTTGCAGGGGCTACCTATCAACACCTAGTAAATAAAATATTCGAAGAACAAATAGGTAAGTCAATGGAAGTATATATTGATGACATGCGAGTTAAGTCCCTACGCACAAGGCACATTTGCAGGAAACGTTCGAGATACTAAGGATATAAAACATGAAGCTCAACCCCGAGAAATGTGCTTTCGGGGTCGGTTCGGGCAAGTTCCTTGGCTTCATGGTGTCGAATCGGGGGATCGAGATCAACCCCTATAAAATCAAGGCCATCAAAGATATTACCATCGTGGACAGTGGTAAAAGCCGTGAAAAGGCTTAAAGGATGGCTGCTTTAGGCCGATTCATCTCGAGATCGTCGGATCGAAGTCACAGATAGTCCTTTGGACCCCGGAATGCCAATAGGCGTTAGAGGAATTGAAGAGATACCTATCAAGCCCGCCACTGCTTCACACCCCAAAGGCAGATGAAAAACTATACTTATACTTGGCAGTATCAAAAATCGCGGTAAGTGGTGTCCTAGTTCGAGAAGACCAAGGTAAGCAATTTCCTGTTTATTATGTAAGTCGAACCTAAGGAGAAGTAGAGACCAGATATCCACACTTAGAGAAATTTTCACTTGCACTGATAAGCGCCTCTAGAAAGTTAAAACAGTACTTTCAATGTCACCCCATATATGTATTAGCCACTTACTCACTTCGTAATATTTTTCACAAGCCCAAATTGTCAGGCCGATTGGGCAAATGGGTCATCGAAATCAGTGGGTACGATATGGAATATCAACCCCGAACGACCATCAAGTCTCAAATTCTAGCGGACTTCGTGGCCGATTTCATGCCAACCCTCGTACCTGAAGTTGAAAAGTAACTCTTGTTAAAATCGGGTACATCATCGGGGGTGTGGACCCTTTTCACAGACGGCTCTTTGAATGTGAAGGGGTTCGGGCTAGGCATCATTTTGAAGCCACCCACGAGCAACACTATTAGGCAATCTATCAAAACTTCTAAGTTGACTAACAATGAGGCCGAGTACGAGGCCATGATTAGAGGTCTCGAGCTAGCTAAAAGCTTGGAAGCAGAAGTCATTGAAGCCAAGTGTGACGCTCTACTGGTGGTGAACCAAGTAAAAAAAACCTTCGAAGTTCGAGAGGATAGAATGCAAAGGTATTTTGACAAGTTGCGGGTAACTTTTTTCCATAGGAATGGACCTTAAAGCATATACCTCGAGAGAAAAAAAATAGTGAAGCCGATGCGCTTGCAAATTTTGGGTCATCGGTCGAGGAGAACGAGATCAGCTCGGGGACTGTCGTTCAACTCTCAAGGTCTATGATCGAGGAAGGTCACACCGACATAAACTCTACAAGATTAACCTGGGATTGGAGGAACAAATATATTGAGTACTTGAAGAAGGGAAAGCTCCCATCGGATCCTAAAGATTTGAGGGCCCTACGAACCAAAGTTGTCCGATTCACATTGGCTGAAGATGGAACATTATAGAGAAGAACATTCGACGGACCATTGTCAGTATGTTTGGGACCAGGGGACATCGATTATATTCTATGAGAGGTCCATGAAGGCACTTGTGGGAACCACTCGGCGCCGAATCACTAATTCACAAAATCATTATAGCAGGATACTACTGGGATAGCATGGAAAATCACACTAAGAAGTTTGTTCGAAAATGTTATAAATGTCAAAAGTTTGCACCGATGATCCACCAGCCCGGAGAACAACTTCATTCGGTCTTATCCCCATGGCCACTCATGATATGGGGGATAGATATCGTCGGCCCTCTGCCATCGGCCCCAGGTAAAGCTAAGTTCATTTTATTTACGACTGACTATTTCTGTAAATGGGTTGAAGCACATGCTTTCGAGAAAATCAGAGAGAACGAGGTTATAGACTTCATCTGGGATCACATCGTGTGTCGATTCGGGATACCCGCCGAAATTGTGTGCGACAATGGAAAACAATTTATCGTCAGCAAAGTGACAAAATTCCTCGAAGACCACAAAATAAAAAGGATACTATCAATGCCATATCATCCTAGTGGAACGGCCAGGCCGAATCGACGAACAAGACTATCATTCAAAACCTAAAAAAAAGGTTGGACGATGCTAAGGGGAAATGGAGAGAAATTCTACCCGAAATCTTTTGGGTGTATCGAACAACATCAAAGTCCAGTACTGGGGAAACTCCGTTCTCCTTAGTATATGGCTCTGAAGACTTGATTCCAATTGAAGTCGGGGAACCCAGCGCCAGGTTTCGACATACAACAGAAGAATCAAATCACGAGGCTATGAATAATAGCCTCGAGTTATTGGATGAAAAATGAGAAGCCGCACTCGTTCGAATGGCCGCACAAAAGCAACGAATCTAGAGATACTACAATAGGAGAACCAACATTCGCCACATTAGAGTCGGGGACTTAGTCCTAAGGAAATTCACCATCAACACTCGAGATCCTAATGAAGGGAAGCTCGGCCCAAATTGGGAAGGACCCTACCAAGTCCTCGACATCGTCGGAAAGGGGTCTTATAAGCTTGTCACGATGGACGGCGAACAACTGCCAAATAATTGGAACATATCATTTCTCAAACGATATTATTTCTAAGGTATGACTCTCTCCCTTTTTCATTTATATATTCGATACTAACTTACTGCAGGTGTTCGATCAAAGACGTTGAGACCTCAGGTTTTAAAGCACGTGTTGCACTCTTTTTCCCTTAGATCGATTTTTGTCCCGAATGGGTTATGCCGGTGAGGTTTTTAACGAGACAACAATTATGTTCTACCTGGGGACAATTCAACAGTATCCAAGGCTTCTTTACAATCAACCTCGAATACTGGGGGGCATCACCCTCGGATGTTATATTTTCGAGGAAAGTACATCATGTCAAAGAGTCTCGATATGGAAAACTTTGTAATGGGCCAAACCGTCAAAACCATGTCCATATAGATTAGTCGAGCCCCGCTGGACCTTATCAAATATCTTGTGTCTCAAAGAAAATTTTCTACTATACGAGCTCCATGCTTATGATTTTGTGAAAGATGGCTCAAGGGCCAAGTACAATTACACCTCGAACGGTAAAAGGCTCAAGGGACAAGTATAAATACACCTCGAATACTCGGGGATTGCCGTCGACAATCGACATGTTCGAATTATTTAAAGACCTCAAAAAGGCACCCCTCAACTTATTGGCCAAGGCTATCATTCTCGGGGACTAACGCTCCGAACAAGTTCGAAGTGTTGTTGGGAAATAAGCCCAAGAGTCATACCTAAAGGCTACGGCCAAACTAATGCGGCTCGGAGACGTCCGAATCCCGTGATAAAAATAGGCCTTCGAAATCTTTAAAAAAGGCTACCCTCGAAAAAATAATCAAAATGGCTTCGTAAAATCAGCCTTCGGAAAACCTTAATAGGTATCAAGTTATCCTAACACAAACATGCTAAGGCATAAAAAACAAAGAGGTTTTCGACCGACATTGAACCCTAAAAAAACCCAATAGGTAAAAAATACATGCTAAAACATAAAGAAATTTTTACTATGTCTTTAAGCCGCAAAATGGAAAAAATAGCCATTTTTTAGAGGCCATATCAGCCCAATCTAAAGAGCCTAAGGGCCAATACACTTAGAGTTCGAGAACTTGTTCTCACTCAATTCGAACCTAAGGGTTCCACTGTTTCGAGCTCAAATAAAAACGGACTTGAATATAGCTCGAGGATTCTTCATTATTTGATATAAAACTTAAAGGGTCTTTGCTACAAGTTCGAACCGTACTCGAACTCGACTACTGTGATTTCGATAAACCCACCCAAAACCAAAATCTCGAACACATCGTTCGAAGCATAAAATTGTGCTAAAGTTTTACAATGAACAAAACATGTTCGAAGATAAAAATTGAGAAGGCATTCTAAAGAAAATTTTCTTTATATATATGAAGAAATATGTGTACAAGAGACCAACGAAGGTCTTACAAAAAGTAAAAAGAAACAAAGCCCTAACTATGACCAGGGTCGACCTTTTCATCGGGGGCAGCTTCTCCTTCAGGCCCCTCGCCATTGTCAGATCCACCTCGACTGCCTTAATCAGCATCACCTTCATCATCAGAGGAGGCAAACAGCTTGACATCGGCTTCAAGCACCTTATCTTGAGCTATCTCCTCGGAGAGGTCAAAGCCTCGAGCGTGGATTTCTTCAAGGGTCTCCCTCCGGGATCGGCACTTTACCAAGTCATTACTCCATCGCTCTCGATCGTAATCCTCCCTTAGCTATGTTTGAGCATCCATCAGCCAGGTACATGGCTACGGACTTGGCAGCCAAGACCTTCGTCTTCTCGACCTCCGCCTTGACCTTAGTGAGCTCGGCTTCAAGCTCATCGATCCTTTTGTCCTGGGCTGAGCTTTTCTCTTTAGTGCTCCAAAGTGGAACCTCGGCCGATGACAGTTTGGCCGAGGTAGACTCTTTTTCCATAGCAAGGCGGTCCATGTTCTCCTTCCGCCGATCACAATCAACTTTGACTAGATCGACTTCCCCCCGAAGCAGCTCTATCCTCTCAACCTTTCGCTGCAACTCAGATACTAAAGTATTAGCCTCCACAATTGGGTCAAGTCCGTAATTTTTCAAAAGGATAGTTACCTGCTCATCTAGCTCGGCCTCATCCTTACGAGCCTTGGCCAAATCTGCTCGAAGGTCCTTTAGCGCTTCATTCTTTTGGCCGCAAAGAAGCTTTAAAGCATTTCTCTCCTCCGAGGTTTTCTGGAGCTCGGCCTCGCACTGACTCAGGTCGGCTCGAGAATTGGTAAAGGCCTATACAAAAAGAAAAATACAAGTCAGACGTAAATAAAGAAGAGTAAGAAAAGGAATTGCAGCAACTAATGCTTACCCAAAATAGTAGACGTTGGGCCTCTTCGAAGAGAATGGAAGCATCGTTGAGGTCGGAGGCATCATCGACCCTAGTGAAGTAATCTCGAATGGGATCCCCTACACCAGAGACTCCGCCTATGTCAGGGTTCTTCATGTCCCCAGCCTCTCTTATTGCCTCCTCAGAGTAAGTTGGTGGAGAAGGTGAACGACCTGCTGTCATGGCCCCGAGCAAGTCGCTCGAGGCACTATAATTGCCTCGGGGTTTTAAAACCTGCCCCGTTTGATGTGTTTGCACATGGTCGAGAGATGACCTCAACCTCAGGCAATTCAAGGTCCTTACCCAAACCCTTTTGGAAGCCTCCTCATTACGAGGCTTGATTTCAGCAGCCACCTCCGACTCTGAAGGTTTGGCGGCCTCGACGGCCTTCCTAGGTCGAGCCACTAGTGCCAAGGCACCGCTTTCTTCTTCTTCCTCTTCATCTCTCAGATTTCATACAGAGTCCATCGTGAGAGCAATAACCTTCCTCTTGATCTTTTAGGTTTGGACTTGGGATCCTCGAACAACGAGACTCCCTTCCTTTTCTTGTCTTTCCCCAGCTTCAGAATCGAGGATTTGGCCTCTTCCTTGCCACTCGGGGGCCTCAATATTGCATCTTTGGTCAGGCCTTCACAAAAGAATCTTAGAAATAAATAGAGGTACAGAAAGTATTTCCAAATATAAGGAAGAATATCTTTACCATGGTTATTTGCTTCCCATCTGCCCTTTGCCAAGTCACGCCAGCTGCGCTCGGCATGGGAGGAAGTCGAGGCTAACTTCCGAACCCAATATTCAAGGTCGGGGACTACGAGAGGCATCCATGCAATGTCTGCATAGCAAATGAGAACTTTATATAAAGCAAAAGCAGGTACAAAGAATAATGGGCAATACATTACTTACGATTGGGGTTCCACTCCTCAGGGAATGACATTTTCTCCTTCGGGATGATGTCACAAGTCCTTACCCGAACGAACTGGTTCATCCAACCCCGATCCTTGTCCTCGTCGATGCTCGCAAACAAGGCCTTCGTTGCTCAGTTTTGGAGCTTGATCAGTCATCGGTAAAGTCAAGGTCGGTACAACCGCATGAGGTAGCTAAGGGTGAACTCCAGCCCCTCGGCCTTGCTGGATAAGAAGCGTGGCATAATCACAATGCGCCAGAACGAGGGGTGAACTTGGCCGAGGGTGACCCGGTATCTTTTGCAAAAATCAACGATTACGGGATCGAGGGGACCCAATGTGAAGGGGTAAGTGTAAACGCTTAAAAACCCCTCCACATGAGTAGTAATGCTCTCTTTAAGAGCAGGGATTTGTACCACGACCTCGGGCCCCCAATTATAGTCCCTCTTCATGGGTTCGAGGTGGCTCGTCGTTATGGAGCAGATGTATTTCAACATGTGCTCACATCGGCCTGGGACCGATGAAGGGTTCTCGATCTTGAAATCAGATTTTAAAGTGCATGGGCCGGGCACACACTCTTGAGGGAGCGGTTCCATTGGTGTTTCGTCACCGGCCAGACGGGAGGAAGAAGAAGAAGAAGCTTTCTCCTTTTAGGTAAAGAAGAGCGAAGGAAGACGAAACTAGGTGTTTTCGGTGCTAACGATGTTAACTCAACAGGTTGCGAAAAAGAGGAGATAGAGAGAGTTAATGGACTTAGAAGTTTGATGAAAGCAAAAGTGAAGTTTTGATTCGACAAAGGAATATATATTTATAGATTCATGGCGACGGTTCGGTGGTGCTAGTGGCTGACCACTCACTGACAGGCATTAGTGATTTGGGGAACTATACCGATGGGACATTTTCGGTCACCTCCGTCGCTTACATTATAAGGATGACATCATGATCGAGGTCTCTAGAAAATCGAGGCTCAAGTCATTTCTTATCATTTTATTCTAAGAAACGCGGGGACTATCTGTGTATGGTTCATTCTTTGATCGAAAGAGGGATGTCACGTCAAAAGGCTAGAACGTCGAGTCTGAAATCAAAGTTGCTTTCCAGATCGAGGTCGACATCAATAATCGAGTTCAAAAAAGGGCATACTCCGAAATGACGTCGGTATAGCTCAATAACGGAAAGGGCGAGATATCAGCGACGGGTCAAGGATCATGGCGTAAATTTCGAAATGGATTGATCTTCGGCGGTTAATTAGTTGTCAATATGATTTCCTACTATAATTAGAAGTGTACCTTATTTAGAACTATAAGAATCTATACATCTGTTACTCTCTTTACTTCACTTACTTTTCATCATCTTTGTCACACTCTTTACTGTTATTACAGCTCTACTTCGAGACTATCTCGAATCGAGGTCGAGTCTTGCATACTGGTTTGATTTATCTTATCGTCTTATTTATCTATTTAATTCTTCGGATCATTAAAATCACAATATAAGTTTAATTGTTACTCGATTTTTATGGTAAACACTCTCAGCAATAAGATTCACCTGTATTGCATTCTTTTAATCTTATATTTAGTTTGTATTGAAAAATCCAAACCCCTTAATTAATAGTTGGACGCCCATAATAGATTCGTTGATAGGATCAAGGTTCTCATACATAGCCTCACATAATGCTATATCGGAGATGATCTCCCCTAGAGACTTGAAACAAAATTGTTTATGTTCGGGATATTGCTTATGGCTATAGTGATTGGTCGAAACAATATGATGGGACATTAAGATGTGACAACTTTTTATTAAATTCTTTTGGCAATTATAGGATGTGACATAAGGTAAGTAAAAAAGAGACGGGGAAGAAAGAAAATAAAGCAAAAGACATGTGATTTAACATTAATGATTGAGAAAAAAATAATTATAATAAGAAGCAACCTGCAAAAGAAATAGAAAGCATAACTTTTGGTTGCATTCAAATGCTATATATTTTGATTTATAATTAATAAATTTACATAAGTCTCAACAAAATGATATTAATTAAATTTGTCACATTTTATGTGACACGATTTTCACATGAAGTAGAGCGCGCTAAGGAGTATCTTTTTGTTACGGTTATGCTCCTAGATTATAGTGTTACTGCAAATTTTGCGGTCGAGATACGTGAAGCTAAATAAGGATATATAACATAATAGAATCCATCGGTGTAATATTAAAATTTTTCCTCCATGTGGGTGTTTTCCTTTTCTATTTTAAGATTTTAATTCTTTCCAATTCCAAAATCAAGATTTCGAACCAGTAATCGGATTATAGGAAATAAGAGTAACCCATTTATTTTTGAAAGATTAGCGTAACACTCTATCAGTTTCATGTTTGTGTTATTTTATTTGACTAGATAATAAAAAAGTTTTAAAAGTTGTGATCTTAATTAAACACATCATAACATTTTTGAGATTATAAGAATAAATATTTTAAAATATGTGGTCTTAACATGTCATAACAATGGTTGTAGCTATAAAAGGTGTTTTTGTTAAAGGTAAAATAAGAAGTTTAAGTTAAATAATGTTTATATTTATAAAAGGGTCTTTTTTTAAACGAAAAGAAAAACAATAGAATCATAAACTAGAACAAGGGAATATATGCGTTTTGATATACCTTTGTCCTCTGGATATATACGTGTATAGATAAAGGTGAAAAGCCAAATGTTGTCCTTTTCATCCTTGTTCGTACCTTTATTCCCTGCCTGCATTCAGAAACTACGATGAAGTTGCCTCATACACATCCATGTTGGATTTCATCTTCTTCTTTTGGTGAAATTACCATTTTTAATTGTTACATTGCATTCATACACGTCGTCCTAATTAAAGATAAAGATGCTCCATGCACGTTACTCTCTTTCTCTCTCTCTAAGATTTGTTATACAGCTAGTACTTACTAGTATAATAGATTCTGCAGAAGAAACCTCTCGAATGTGGAATAGAATAAAGCAATAAAGACCATTCCATGACAAAGTTATGCACTTAAACTTTAAAATTTGTTTCTAATTCAAAATATTCAAATTGCAATCAGATGAAATTTTAGCCAAATCTGATCTTCCTTTCCTCCTTTTCTTTTGCTTGCCTTCAGGAGCCCTCTTAATTAGTCGATCAGCTTCCAAAACCCTAATAATTTTAGTACTTACTGTAATAAATATGAGGTTCTTTGCACTGAAATTCTTCAACTTTTCCGATACAAAAGTAAATAAGCTACTATTGTCTATGTCCCAATTTATGTGATACTCTTTTCTTTTCTATTTGTCCCAAAAAATAATACCTATTTATATTTAAAAATAATTTACTTTTAAACCATTCATTTTATCCTTAATAAGAAATTTATTAAGAAGATTAGATACAAGGGAACATTTCCACAGTAAAGTTTTTTCTCTCTGGAATGAGAGCTTCTCTCAACTCCGCTTATGATGAGAAAATCGAAGACTAGAGGGAGGGGACAACAATCGAAAGGTAGCAATCAAGGAATAACCATGGCAAAACTGGGAGTACCGGGCTCTGCAGATGCAAAGAAACAGTGTAGCATTAATGCAATCCAAGGAATAATATCGTTGGACTTAACAATAGCGTCCACATCGAAAATGCAACAAAGGAGTAAGTCAGTGAACAGAGAAAGGGGAACTGAGGATCTAAGCTCGAGGAAAACATCATGGGCTGACATGGTGGAGGAGGAAGTCATAGAAAGCGAAAACAAAAGTACACAGTTAAGCCCTAAATCATGGAGTCGTGTATTAGTAGGAGCAATTCCGGATACAGAGGGGCTAGATTTGAGCAACCAGTAGAGAATCATATGAATGTGAAAATTACTTTGGATGATATCAAAGATGAGGTGGAGTATTGGGCATTGACGATGGTCTTCTACGTCCTAGGATCCAATCCTCCACAACCTGTAATGGATGGTTATTTTCGGAGGATATGGGGAAAATTGGGAATTGATAAGGTTGCACTGATTAGTCGAGAGGTAATCATTATACGCTTTCATGATATGGAGAATAAGAATAGAGTGGTAGAAGAGGGAGTCCAAATGTTCAAGAGAAAGCCAGTCATAGTAAAGGCATGGAAACCAGATATGGAATTCATTAAAACTTAAATGGAGAGATACCTGTGTGGGTGAGACTGCCAGGACTGGACATCAAATACTGGGGAAAGGTTGCGCTGAATAAAATAGCAGGGCTGATTGGCCAACCTCTCAAAACAGATAGTGCAACTACTCAAAGGGAAATATTAACATATGCTACAGTATTGGTGGAGATTGTGTTGATCAAACATATTCAACATCTATAATGTTGAGAATGAATATGGTAAAATAGTGGAGAAAATTGTAGGATATGAATGGAAACATGTGTTATTTGACAAATGTGGTAAATATGGTCATGAAATGAAAGAATGCAGGAAATTCGTTAAGGAGGGAAAGGGTAAATAGGAGAAAATAGAAGAAAATAAAAATCACCAGGGACAAGGGAATGAAAACAAGGAGATCAGTAATGAAAAGGAGAAATCAATAGAGGCAATGACCAAAAGTCCTGCAGAAAAAGAGGTAAACCAGAACAAACAGATAGCATGCATGCAAGGCAATCAACAAGGATTCAAGGCTGGAAAATACATAGCAAAGCGGGTGGCAGTATAGAATACAACCATAAAGCTAGAAAACACATTCTCTAGTCTAGTGGAGAAACAACTAGTAGAAGAGAGGAACAAACAGGTAGGAGAACCAAGCTCTTCTTTCCCCGAAGGAGTGCAAGGTGCAAGAGAGCCACGACTTGGAAAGGGTAGGGGTATCCCCCATCCTAATGGATAACATAGGTTTCTGGAACACTAGATGACTTAATAACCATGCCAAATAGAAGGAGATACAGTTATTCGTGCATAATGCTAGAATAGGGGTATTTTGTCTTCTGGAAACAAAGGTGAAGAGAGAAAAAGCTCAGCAAGTCTCTCTTCACCTCTATCAAGGCTGGTCGTTTAGCACAAATTTATCCCAACATCCAAGAGGAAGGATATGGATTATATGG
Source organism: Nicotiana knightiana (assembly GCA_005239525.1). Taxonomy (NCBI): domain Eukaryota; kingdom Viridiplantae; phylum Streptophyta; class Magnoliopsida; order Solanales; family Solanaceae; genus Nicotiana; species Nicotiana knightiana. Next base: position 28,410 of record ML401037.1, read on the forward strand.
AATCCTACGCTATATGGAGTCAACATACTCAGAGTAACAACACAACTTATTCACTGTGAGTTATATCATAGAGGGACTGGCAGCACACTACATGTGACTATGATTTATGCATTCAATGATGCAACACTCAGAAGAGATCTACGGCAGGCAATCAAAGACATTCGTGTTCAAATGAAAGGCTCATTGGCGATAATGGGGGACTTTAACTGTGTTCTACACAAGGAAGAGAGAATGTGAAGCCCAGTCACAATGGCAAAGATAAGATATTTTATGAAATGTGATGAGGAATGGTCATTGTTGGAACTTAAATCCGCTGGAGCATTCTTCACATGGACAAACAAGCAAAGTGGAAGGGATAGAGTACTTAGTAGAATTGATATAGTAATAGTGAATGATGAGTGGGGTATTAACCTACCTGCATCAGTAGTGCATTACAGGAATGAGGGGTTGTTTGATCACTGTCCAGCCATTATAAGTTGGGACAAAGGAATCCAACGGAAGAATAAAATGTTCAGGTACTTCAATATGTGGAGCTTGGCCTCAAACTTCAAGCAGAAATTAAAGTCAGGATAGAGGACTGATAGAAGGGGCACAAAAATGTATGAACTAGTGGGAAAACTACACAAAGTCAAACATACTTTTGCAAAATTTGAACAAAGATAGATTTAGTGAGGTTGAGATAAAGGTAGATGAGGCAATTGCAGAAACTTCAAAATTTTCAAGAAATAATGCAAAGGGATCCATGTAACATTCAACTGATTGAAGAAGAAGGAATCCTGTCCCAGAAATGCAAAACATGAAATAATGCTAGAGAGTAGTTCTTAAGGTAAAAATGCAAAATACAGTAGCTGACTCAAGGAGACATGGACACAAAAATTTTCCATAGTATGATGAAGGAAAAAAGGAACTCCAATAGAATATTCTCTATTGACATTGCAGATGGACAACACACAAATGATCTAGAGGGGATAGCTAAGGCATTCATATCCTTCTATGAAGGCCTATTGAGAACCAATCAAAGGGATAGGGAGCATGTATGTGGCAGCATGGTAAGACAAGCACCTACTATTTCTGCTATGCAAAGAACAAAACTAGAAGAAAATTTACTGAGAATGATGTAAAAGAAACATTATGGGATATTGATGGAGACACGACACCAGGACCAGATGGATTTGATAGTTAGTTTTTTAAAGATGGATGGGAAATTGTAGGGAAATATGTGGTAGATGTTGTGTTAGAATTCTTTAGGAATGGTAAAATGTTTAAAGCATGGAACAACATAGTAATTACATTGATACCAAAAAGTGTACATGCATCCAGTGTAGGCGATTACAGGACTATAGAATGCTATAATACAATATACAAGATTATATCAAAGATGCTTTGTCACATGCTCAGAATAGTCCTCCCTGATATAATAGCGTATAATCAAAGTGCATTTATAGATGGGAGAAGTATTGTGCAGAACATTCTCATTTGTCAAGATATAGTAAGACTATACAACAGGAAAGTCACCACCAAGCTTGATTAAAATTGATCTCAAGAAAGCATATGATACAGTAGAATGGGGATTTGTGGAGGAAATGCTATATTTTATGAACTTCCCTGTAAAGTTCATTAAATGGGTGATGAATTGTATATATACAACACAATATAACATTGCTTTTAATGGGCGTTTGTATGGAAATTATCAGGGTAAACATGGATTGAGGTAGGGGATCCAATATCACCACTTATTTTTGTCATATGCGGGGGAATACTTCTCTAGAATAATGAAGAGGGTAGCAAGTATGCCAGGATTTGAGTATCATACAAAATGTAAAGGGCTGAAACTGAATCACTTATGTTTTGCTGATGATGTTCTACTATTTTGCAAAGGAACATACCAGTCAGTCTTGCTGATGCTAAGAGGTCTTAAGTCATTCTCAAGGGCTTCAGGAGTATGCACAAATGCACGGAAGTCTAATATATTTAGTGCCTATATGGAGCAACAATGCCTGATAGATTTATGGGACATAACAGGCTACCAGAAGGGGACTTTACCATTCAAGTACTTGGGTATTCCGATTTTAACTAAAAAGCTCGACGACATAGATTGTGAGATGTTGGTAGATAGTATGACAACAAGAATTAAAACATGGGGATCAAGGCACCTATCATATGCAGGTCGAGTGCAGATTATCAACTCAGTACTGATGCATGTTCACACATATTGGGCTTTCATTTTCCTCTTACCTAAAGTAGTGACGAAACAGATTACAGCAATTTGAAGAAATTTTCTATGGAATGAGAAGGAGGTGAGCAACAAAGCATCACTGATATCATGGGACTTGGTATGTAGACCAAAGAAATGGGAGGCTTGGAAATCACAAATGGGGTGATATAGAATGAGCCAAGTATGTACGAAATATTGCTTGCAAGGCAGATGATCTATGGATAAAATGGATAGATCACATATACTTCAAAGGTATCTCTTGGTGGCAATAAAAACCTCCTAATGATTGTTGGTGGTATTGGAGGAAACTATGCTCGGTTAGGGACTGGTTTGCACACGGGTATGTTGAACAAGGATGGCTAGCAAGGAATGGCAGATATAACATTAAAAGTGGCTACCTCTGGAAACTAGGAAACCTGAAAAATTTTCCTTGGAGTAAATGAGTATGGAACAAAGGAAATGTCCCTAAACACAATTTTATATGCTGGCTGGCTGGACATGAAAGACTACTAACAAGGATGGGATTGCAGAAAATGGGGATAATCCAAGATACAAAATGTAAAATATGTGACAATGCATAGGAGACGATACAACACATGTTCTTTGAATGTCAGTTCTCAAAAGCTTGTATACTGGCAATGACAAAATGGTTGAATATTGGAATACAAAATACCACATTACAAGGCATATGGAGAAGGCTAACAAGAGGGTCAAAGGAGAAAGTTGTAGAACATTCGTAAAATCAGTAATAGCAGCATTGGTATATGTTATATGGAAGGCACGAAATGAAGCATTATGGCACCAAAGAGTTCCTAATCCTGCGATAATATGTGCTCAAAATTCAGCAGGAATGCAAGCTAAGGAATGATAGAATAGGCAGTAAGAAAGGAAGTAGAAGGGATAGGGAGTGGATAGAAGATCTGTATAGACAAAGGTCATAACACAAAAAATACATAGGCTAGTTTTGCGACTATGGAAAGATTATAGGTAGCAACACCTAGTTTTCATAGTCTGCATAGATTTAAAGTGTAAACCTCTGGGATGATTAATAATATTTTTTTCTTCACAAAAAAAAATTTATTATCATACAAATTTCTATAGTTTGTTTTAGATCATAATTTTAAAAAAAAAAAAAAAATTCTTTCGTTCCTTTTTAACACCACGCCGAATCAAATAACATCACACAAATTGGGGTGGAGTAGTTATTTGTTTATCAATTTTTAGGTCTCAAAGATCGGACCAAGATAGAATTCAAATGAAAAACCTAACATGAATGAGCGCCAATGGACGTTTAGAGAAAAAGGTTACGTAAACACTAAGTATTAGGTTTAGCAGATTGGCTACTAACTAAGTGTTGAAAAGATTTGATGATTACGGAGAATAAAAGGTTTAGCTTGAGGCGTGTCAAAGACGTTATCATTAAGAATATTTCATCCACATCAAAATTAATATTATTAAGCGTAGTCCCCAGAATTCAACAAGCTCTTCTAGTATAACTAGGAGCAGAAACAACAAAAATTATGTAAAAGAAAACCCAACACAAAAGAAAAGGGAAGAAAAGTTTTAACTTTTTTTCACACTTCTACCATGAACACAAGTAGATAGCTTTATATAGCCCAATGAAGATACATTTGAAATGAAAGAAACGTTAAAATTCATTAAGAATTCAATGCCAAGAATTTGAAGCCAAAACGGATCATTAAGAATTTAAGGCCAAGAATTCAATTCCAAAAAGAAACCGTTATAATCATTCCCTTTAAAAGTAAAAGGAAATGATTATCACATCTAATATTAGCAAACGGACAAGACCAACTTTGGTCAATTTCAAACTTACAAAATATATAACTGATTTTAATACCCATTCAATGTTAATAAACATTATACTCAAATTATTCTAATTTATTGTCAATTTGAATATTGTTTTTGAGATATTAGAAATATTATTTTTTTATCACTAAGCTCTAGCCAGAAGCAGCTTTACTTGTGAGACTCTTTTATTAGATTTATCTAAAAAAAACTCACATACAAAGTTGTGTGAAATATAATAAAGGCATGAAAGCATTTATAAATCAATGTCACATCTCATTTCTATAAGGGAAATATATTTGTGTCCCGACATGAACAAGTATTCTACTCTAAAAATGACTGTTCAAAGACACAAGACTGTATGCACTTTTGCACAAATATTCCTATGGCGTTACATGTAAAAGGAAAAAAGAAAGAAGGAAATATACAGGGAAAAAGAAGAATAAAAATAAAGAAATATTAAGAATTGGGCAATAAAGATGATATGGTAATCATAATGGTGATGATTTTGATGGCGGTTGGATTCGCTTTGGGTCTTTGGTTTCCCTCTTGTATTTTGTCAGAATCAGTGCAGCCTTTCTTGTCTTCTTTCTTCTTCTTTTTTTTCTCTTTGTTTGTGTCTTCCTTTCTTTTCCCTTTTCTATTCTTCCTCAATTCTTCTTTTCTTTCTTTTCCAACATGGGTTGTTGAACAGTTAGTTCAGTTGGTCCTTACCTTTGGCCAGTCATATTCAGTAAGAAAAGATAGGAAAAGGTTAAAAATTAAAATCCCAAACAGTTGTCCCGTTTGGCTACTTTTTGAAAAACAACTTCAGCAAGGCTTGAATTAGTACTAACGTGATAATAAAGATTTTTGTCCCCTTAGAATTTTCTGCTTCATCTTTTCTTAGCTTCTTTGGTTCATTTGCTTTCTTTCTCGCTATATATGTTTCTCCTACTCATGATGATCCGTGTTTTCAGGATCAGGCCAGAATGAGGAGTACTTCAACCAATCTGCTTCTTGCGGATTTGTTAGGGATGACTCCTGCCAAAAAAAGAAAACCTTACATAAATAGTCGTCCGGATTTATAATTTACTAACTGGTCGACATAGTTTATACGACTGATTTTATGCATTATACACACATTATACATTAATTATAGATATATTATGCATATGTCGACTACTCAAGAATCTTTTGGAATAAGGGCTAAAGCTCTTGTAAAATTTGGAATTGCATTTGTACAGGAAACACCTCAAGAATCTTTTTCTGCCCTTTTTGCCAAAATGTGTCTCTCTATACATTCTCACAAGGCACTCACTGACACAGACATTCATGCACACATGCATAACTTACATATACATAAAATAAGTCTTTGTTGTCACTATTGTGCTTTTCCTCTACGCTTTGCCTTAGCCAATTAGGAACAATTGTAATGCAGGAAATTAAATCATATTTTTCTTCTTTGTTTTTTTTTTTCCTAGAGAAATTCATTATCAGCGTTTTTACCTTGTTAGTAGTATTATCTATTTTCTCTTCATTTTCTACCCAACTTCTATGTTGTTCAAAGTTGCGGAAATTAAGGAAGGCTTTTGTCGCAAATTCCACAATTAACAGCTTAAGAATTCAGATTTATATCACGGTGGATCCAGGAATTAATGTTTATGGGTTTCTATATCGACCTTAAGTAAATATACAATGAGTAAATGGGTTCACAACCAACTATTTATGAATATTTAGTTAAGTTTTTAATACACATACAGGGTATATGGTGGATCCGCCCTTGATATTATCAGGTCTGGTAGCAAGTTCATTTAGAGAATATCAAATTCAACAAATTGTTACTAGCACAGTGAGTCACCTTCTGTTAATTGGCAACAGCTCCATCAATCAGATGGTTTTAAGCCACAACTTCTGATAGTAAATTAGTTCTAGAGCAACCTAATTATGTTGGAATTAATCTTCCCTTCAAATTATTCATTTTATCCAGCAAGAGCATGCAGTTTCGGAACTTCTATATATCTTAGATAATGAAAACACTTGTATATCATGACATTCAAATTTTACACAAGAACTAGTTAGTCGATGCTGAATTTTGACCAGGTCAAACTAAATCCTTGAAAGATAAACGTCACGACAAGTTTTGAACCAAAAGTTAAGCAAAACTAAGAAAAAGGAACTACGGTTATCCAACATGAAATTCCTATGATTGTCCTAGTATGAATGGATAGCACCGAATGGGGAAAGAAAACGACGAATAAAAGGAGGACCGAAAGATATAAAATACAAAAGAAAGCAACTAAGAAATTATTGGAGAGAAGAAATTGGTACTACTAAGAAGAATATGTGAGGAGGTTAAAGAGGTGGAAAGGGAAATGAGGATATATAGGAGAGAGGAAACTCTCCTTTCTTCTCCATATGACTTTCTTGTTAAAAGAAAAATGCCACAAGAAAAGAGACAGGCAAAGAAAACGGTTTTGACTGCAGAATCCCATGCATGCAAGAACAAATATTGGTTGTCTAATTCACATAATCACATTATATATGGTTTACGATGGATTCAACTTGTTTAAAGGATTTTCAAAATTGAGAATAGGTTAAAATTTGCAAGGTCTAGATGTGCATCCGTAGCTAGTAGTACCAATTTTCTATAGTTTTTATGAGTTTGATATGATGCTTGGAAACAAAATTTTAAAAAGCAGGAAAATGGCAAAGAATAAAGAGATAAAGAGAAAAAGAAGCAAGACACTCCCTCCAATCCAAAATAAGTGATTTTTTGGTTGTTTTCGGACATATTAACTTATACTATCTTTTCAAATAAATACCCCTAACACATACTCCAACGTTATTTATTCCAAGGGCAATATAAAAAAAAAATAATTAATTCATTCTTGAAATCTAGAAAAATCATTTATTTTAGACCAAAAAAAAAGAAAATCAATTACTTTGGACCGAAGGGAGTATATCTTTTTTCTCCTTTCCAACCGTACTATCGTTTTTTCCTTTTCTCTTGCATAGTTGTTAGCAATATGACGGAAGAATGATACGGTAAAAAAGTAGGTGACTATTTGTGTACCTCTTTGATATCAGTTGAAGTGCACCCCATTATGAGTTCTTCCAATCCAGACGCAGACCTTCCTCCTAGTTTATGATGTTGCTGCTGCTGCTGCTGCCGAAATAAACACTAATTAGAACAAAACATGAACATAATCATATGTGTGGTCATGTATTGTCTGCAAGAAACATGGATATTAAAAGCCCTATAGAGAAATTATAATTTATTGTTTCCTACTTTTTCCTGACATGTAAAACATCATTAATGTACACCTCCTTTTAATTTTGCTTTTCGGGATTTAAATTTTTTAATTTTGATCTTATATTTGGATATAGAATTTTTTAACTTTTCGAAATATATTTATATATTTCAAAACTTATAAAAAGTACTATAAGACACAATAATTAATAATTAGAATATTTAAAAAGCATATAAAAACATTACGGTCAAAAAATAATTCATTTGACTCTCAACTCGGAATACCTTCACATAAATGGGAGAGAGAGAGTAATATAGTTCATTAGGAAGGAAAAATATATATTTATGTTGCTGAGTTACCTGAAAATTATAATTACTGGGGACATGGAAGGAATGATGGTCAAGAATAACGGAAGTATGATGTAGAGGAGGAGGTGGAACGATAATGGCTGAAACTGGGAGTGATGGCCTGCTAATGCTGAATGCTGTAGTTGTTGCAATCTGATTCTGATCATGGTGTTGATGTTGGCGTTGCTCATCGGTCATGTGATGCGGATGAGGCCTCAGGGGCTCAGGCTCTTCGCACGTGCCTGCTGCCTGGTCATCTCTCCTTGCCATTGAAGTCTCTGCATCCATAATCCCTGCCTGCAAAATATGTCTCTCAATATTTAACTAATTTGGCTAGCACCAAGCATTTTATGTAGATTTCATACTTCAAATTAAAGAAAATGTAGTTCGATATACAAAGTATTATGCCGTATTCATGCAAGATCGAGGGATGGACCTCACCCTAAAAAGGATTGAAGTAGGCAGCTTACCGTGAAATTTAAGTATCATTTCATTCTTTAATGTACTTCTTTTATAATAAAGTAATTTAACATAATAAAAATCATTTGATGATTGTTGTTATCAAGCAAGTCTGGCATAGTTTTCATCATGTTGAGTCTTTAAGCAATGTGCTTGTGAAAACTGATTAATGTCATGGATGAACTTGGATTTTGGTGAAGCTAATTAATCTTAGGAGTTAGGACCAAACACTAGCAATGTCTTAAGTATCTCACGGCGAAAATGAAATGATAAATCAGAGATGGGAAAAAAAAAAAATAGAAAGGTAGAAACGAGAAAAAGGAAATAAAAGTTACAATAATGCTATACATCCACAAGAATATCAATCTTTGGTCAATATGCAAAAAAGCAGATAGATTTAAATTTTTCTCTTTTCATGGTAACTCTCAAACAATATTTATAGGTCACGAGTTCAGACCGCCGTGAAAGTAACCACTAATACTTGCATTACAATGGACTGTCTACATCACACCTCATAAGGTGTGGTCTCTTTCCGTATGAATGCGGAATTTTTTGTGTACCAAAATATCCTTTTTTTAGTTTGAAATATTTTATATGATTCTGAAAAAAACAAGCGCTAGAGAAGTGATTATAATAAATAAGCAGAATAATACCTCATCAAAATTTCTTCTAAATGGGAGAAAGCTAAAATGGTCAGCTTTCAGTTGTTGAATGTTGATAGTAGTATTGTAATTACTGGACATAGCAGCACCAACCGCAGCAGAGAGTTCATCCCTCTGACTATGAGAATTAGGATTAAAAGTATTCATTTCCTTAGAAGAAGAACAGCTCCCACTGCCACTATGATCCCCAGTGTTAATACTCCTCTCATTATTTGACCAACTCGTAGTATTACATTGCCTTGGCTGAGTCTGATAAAATATCTTTGATACGACAAGTTCTCCTTCTCTTTCTTCTTCATTCTGTCCTAAATGATATTGGTGCATTACCCAATTTGTCTTTTCAGGTTTTCTGTTCTTCCCAAAGTTTGTGTACAGTACTAGGATTTTCTTGCACCCTTTTTGCTTGCCGTTTACCATCACTGGCCTAGTTTTGCCTGTCTTGTGCCACCGTGTTTCGCCGCCTTGTAAGTCGCATTCCGTTTGGATTTTCCTTCTTTTTCTTGTCCCAGTTGTGTAAGCTTTAGATGGTCTGTGGAAGAAATGTCTACTCAGTCCATCCCTTGTAACACCTATTCATGCAAATTCAAAGTTAGGTGCAACAAATTAAACTAAAAGAGTTTGATCTCTTCAAGGTCAGTGAGAAAAACATGCAAGTAATTAAAGATAATAATACAAAACAAAACCTAGTTACCTAGAATCCGTTCAAATTTTTCTTCTGTCTTAATTAGCAGAAAAGAGAGCAACATAGTAAAACTTACTACTCTCTTCGAGAATCAAACTTTTCAATTTTGACTAATTCGCACATAAATATTTAAAACGTTTTGAAATAAAATTTATATATTTAAAATTGCTTAAAAAATACCATAAGTCACAATAATTATTAATATAAAATATTTAAAAGATATGAAAAAATCAGTAAAAATAATTTGTTTGACTCTCGAAATTTAAATACAGCCACATAAATTAAAACGGAAGGAGTAACTTTTTAATTATGGTACAAGTAATTACAAGCCCATCTTTCTACCTGGAAGCTTCTCAGGATGAGTGTAGCAAATCCCATCTTCACCTTCAATAGTAGGGATGAACTCATCAATCAAAGGGTGGGATTTTGATTCTTTTTTAGACACTACTTTTGCTTCAAGATGTTCTATCAATTCTTGATCTGTTGGATCAAACTTCACCCCTGCTGGTAGACCTACCCAATCCTGCACAGCTCCATTAAATTACACTAGCTCAACAACAATAAAAACAAAGTTCCAGACAAAAAATAAAAAAAAGAATCAGAAAAATTGCAAGAAAGAAAACGAAGCAACACATATGATTTATTTTTATTTTTATTTTGAAACCGAACATTTTTTCCATACTCTATCTGATATATAGAGCCAAAAATATAGAGTAATTATGAAATGTAAAATTCTGTACCGGCTTTCCTTCGAGCTTTTGTCCACAACCAGGACACTGTTTGGATCCACACAATTGATGTTCCTCAAGCTTTGCATCAATGAGATCACAACTGCTTATGGATCCCAATTGATGACTGCTACTACTCTTATTCATAGCTTCCACCTTCTTTATTTCCTTTGTTAAGTTGACAATTTTTTTTTAAAACGCCTATCAACTTAAATTAAGATCTTCCATATATATATATAATCCTCCCTCAGGATTTCCTTGATATCACTACACCTTTGATATCTACCAATACCCTTTGATAAGCTTTACTCTATCAGCTGCTCCTGTGGAGTAAAATCCAAAAATTAAAAAAAAAAAAAAAAAAAAAAAATGGGGGGAGTGATGAAGCTATAAAACTTGCTTTAAGTACCCCAGCAAAACACCAAAATTCCGTCTAACTTTAACTGAAGACAGCAGCAGGGATAAAGGAAAAGGTGCGCGCCCTCATACCTATCTATCCCTATATATTGACTACTCTCTTCTTCCTAGTTTATGTGATATTATTTTCATATTATTTCATTTCAAAAAGAATACTTATTAGATTTATATATTTTAAAATAATTTTTGCTTTACACCCTTAATGAGAAAGCTTTTAAATTCACACAAAAGTTATGACATATTTAGACTATAAATTTCAAAATTTGTATAGTCATACACAATGTTGTATGTATTTAAGATTAAAAATTTTAAAATTTTAAATTTTCATTTCTTTAAACTTTATTTCTACTCAAACTATGTCATGTAAATGGAAACGACTTACCTTTAACTTCCTTTGATGAATTAATTAGAGCATGAAGACGTACGGTTTGTCTGTGTATAGCTGTGTGTGTGTGAGAGAGTGAGAGAGAGGAGAAAGGAAGAAGTATGGCCAGTTGGTTTAATTTCTTTCTTTTTTTCTTTGTAAAGCTCTCTAAGGCTTCCACATCTTTGTTTTCAGACTTCTCTCTTGAATACTAAAGCAAAAGCTACGGAACTGTCTTCTCAAAAGCACAGCAACCCCCCCCCCCTGCGTACTACTAGCATAGTTTAATGATATTAAATTACATAAAGCATATTTGCATTAACTTATGTATTTATAAAATATAACTTGAAAAGTTTGTATGAATTTCGATAAAGAAAAATACGGTCCAAGAATTATCAAGATATTGTTCCCTTTTGGATTCTTTATTGAGGAATAAGTTTATTACTACTTTTCTCAACTTCCGTCTACAATTCGCTCACAAAATACTACTAGTACTTATACTACGTGATGTATTATTATATTCTTGAATTTTGACAGAGAAGATCCAAGAGAAAGAGGGAAAACGAGCTGCTTTTTTCTTCTGATAAATTGATAAAACAGAAAACTATTAGAGGAGATAATTTAAAAAATATATAAATAAAATGATATATATAGTAATAATTCTTTTGGAATAGATGTCGATGAGACAGAGAAAAAGAGCGGGGATTGAGGGGTTTGGGGCG